>JADRCD010231019.1:0-33453 GCA_019843815.1 Montemys delectorum
GGGTGGGGACATCCTCTTGGAGATTTGAGTGTGGGGGTAGGGTAGGGGGAAGTATGGGATGAGGAACAGTCAGAGGGCAGACCTGAAGGGGGATAAAGACTGGACTGTAAAAAAAGGATTAAAGAATAAATAAAAAGAAAAAAACCCACCTTTATTATAGAGCAGTGATTATGAGAGGATAGGAAGATTGGCTGTTAAGAATATAAAAGGCAGTTTCATATAAAAAATAAAACCAAACTTTTGGATGGAAAGAGCAACTACTGGTCTTCTGAAAGACATATAACTATTACTACATCTGATGGTGACTTGGAAGATGAGAGCTTGAAGGAACTGTATATAGAGGGATATTAATGAAATAAAATGTATGTAAGAAATAAGTGTATATTTTTTGAATGTGCTAAAAATCCCATTAATGTATACAATTACTACATACCAGTAAAATAAACACACAAGGTTTCACGCACATCTATGATGTTAAATCACCAGTCAAAACTCTCTTTTCTTTCTTTCTTTTCTTTTCTTTTTTTTTTTTTTTTTCAAAAACTTAACAATTTTTTTGAGAAGCCTTCTGGCTGATTTCCAAATTGGCTGTACTAGTACTCACTTCAAGCAATTATAGATGTATATATGTCATTTGTATTCCTAAGATGACTATTCAAATTGGAGTGATATATATTTAAAGTAGTAATTTAATTTACATTCCATTGGCACCAAATGGTGCTGAAAGTTCTTTGTATTTCTTAGCAAGTCTGTCCAAATTGTTAAGCGTGTTTTCTGTTTGTTTTTGTTTTGTTTTGAATTGTTATTTTCCTGATGTTTTGTTTTTCCTTTCTTTTTTCCCATTTCTTTCCTTTCCTTCATTTTTGTTTATAATTAAGATATATAGCTGCCAAAGATTTTCTCCCAGTTTGTTGGCTGCCTCCTCATCCTTTTGTTTTCTGTACAGAGCTTTTAAGTTTAATGAGATGCTACCTGTCGATTGCTTAAAGATCCACTAGTATTTATGGAGGAACATGTGAATTTAAAGAGGGCTTCTTTTTCTAGTACTTTATGAGTGCTTTAAGTGTCAACAAATGTCATACCAGCTTTGATCCAGTTTATGTGGTGTAAGGATAACTTGAATGACTAAACAACATGGGCAATTATCATTGACCACTTTTATGTGAAGAAAATGGAAGCACAAGCCTCATATTTAAAGCAATTTATTATACTTGCTCCCACTCAGGCACAATATTAATGTTTTACTATTCCCCTCTTTACTCTATTTAATTATATATGTTTATGTAATCACATTAGTTCAACTGGGAAACTCATAGAATAAAATGCAATATTTGCTATAAAATTGGTAAAAAAAAAAATTCTTAAAATAGCAAGCACATAAATGAAATGCTTTATTCTTTCTTACCAAATTTTACACTATACAGTACAATATATGGTAATCATCTCATCATAACTTGGAGAAATAAATGATTAAAACAAAGCAAGAGATTTAAAACAATGATAAGAATGAAAAAAGTTAAAAAATTAATGTATTTGCTGTATTTTGTTTGAATAAATTATATAAAACTTCTAGAAGATGTTATTTTTTAGAAACCAGCAGTCCAGAATTTAATAATGTTATACATTGCATTGATGCTTTATGACTTTTATAGGGTACTTTTTATTAATTATTAGGAAATTTTACAACTGACACACTATACTAAAATTTTTGTCTGTTCTTCACAAAATGCCCACAGTAAAGATAAGTATATATCACATTATAATTTTATTATAATTTCTATATCAATTAGCAAATATCTATTTTATACCAGATTTGTCTACAAAATTACTGGGGAAGAAAATAAGCTAATAAATTTAGCGAGTCTGATTTAGAAATTGAATTCTCCTGCTTTAATTATGCCGTTGTCTGCTGTAAAACTGGTAATATTCTGCAGGTATTATAATTCATGTTGTTAACTAATCTTTCTGCTTCACACTTCTTGAAGGATTTTCTGAGAACAGTTAAGTTTTTTATATCAGTCATAAAAGGAATATCATAGAAATACAAATAAAATCATTTTGTGCAGCTTTTATTTATCATTTGTTTATTATTGAAAATATATTATTTCTCATAATTTCTTCTTTGTCTACTCTCCCAGGACCTCTCTACCTTTCCTTCCCTCCAGATAAACTCCCTTTCTGTCTCTCATTGAAAATATCAGGCTTATAAGAAATAGCAACTAAATATGACAAAATAAATTATGATAACATGAAGCAAAAACTTTCATATTGTAGTTGGCCATTGCTACCCAAAAGAAAGAAAATAGTCCAGGGGCATTTCATTCTAATATAAGTAAGTATTATTCAAGAAAACCTTACAATCCTAAACACATATGCACCAAAGAATGGGGCACCCATGAACCCATTAAGAATGGGCACTTTCAGTAATCCACTTTCTCCAAAAGACATCATCTGACAGAAGCTAATCAAAGAAATATTAGAGTTATATTGGTACCATACATGAAATGTACTGAACAGATATCTACAGAATATTCTACATAAAAACTAAGGAATTCTATTTAGCCACACATGGCATGGAAGCATCTCTAAAATTGGCCACATCTTGGGGCACAAAAAAATTCTTTATGAATTAGAAAACTTGAAGTAACTTTGTGTATGCTACTTCACCATAATGCCATAAACATAAAATATACAGCAAAAAATTTATATTCAATAGATAAGTTCATGTAGATTAAACAACTTCTATTTAATAATGAATTGATCATAAAATAAAAACTTCCCTGGAATTAAATAAAATTGAACACAACAAAACAAAACTTCTTAGAGACATAGAACCCAGTCCTAGGTGGAAAATTTATGGTTCTAATACTCTAAATTAAATACTAGAGAAAACATCACCGCCTTGCCCCATGGCTTACTGATACAGCTCAAAAACTAATCAAATTCAAACTTAGTAGATGACTACTACTATTACTACAACTACTACTACTACTACTACTACTACTACTACTACTACTACTACTAACAATAGTACTAGTAATAAGAATAAAGAATCAGTGCAAAAATTAATGAATGTAGATAAATGAAACAATGTAAATAGTCAACAAATATAAAGGGTAGAGTTTTAAAAAAAACTATATAAAAATATACTCATCAAACTAATCAAAGAAAAATAATAAGACCCATTTTAATAGAATATTTTCTGAATGTTTTTGCACCTCTGATCATGAGGATAATTTGTCTCTAATTTTCTTTCCTTGTTGAATCTTTGTGTTGGTTGAGTGTCAGGGTGACTGTGGCCTTATAAGATGAAATTCACAATGTTCTTTCTGTTTCTATTTTGTGGAGTAATTTGAGGAGTATTGGTCTTACATTTTCTTTGAAAATCTTGCTTTTTTTTGTTTTGTTTTGTATTGTTTTGTCTGTTTTTGGTTTTGTTTTGTTCTGCTTTTTCAAGACAGGGTTTCTCTGTGTAGCCCTGGCTGTCTTGGAACTCACTCTCTGCACTTCCATGAGGTGCAGAGAAGAAGATATACTCTTTTGTGTTTCAGTGAGTACTCTGTAGAACAGGCTGGCCTCGATCTGAGAATTTAGCCTGCATCTGCCTCACAAGTGCTGGGATTAAAGGTGTGTGCCACCACTTCCTGGCTTCTTTGAAAAATCTTGTAGAATTCTGGAATAAAGTGATAAATCTCTCTGCATCAAGAAAAAGTATCCATTTCATTAAGATTTTCCCATTTGTAGCAAATAGGTTCTATTTCTCTACTGTTGGTTGTCATATCCCCTCTTTATTGCTGATTTTGTTAATTTGGGTATTTTCTACATGTATTTTAGTTGCTTCAGAGTTCTCTATCTTGAATTTTTCAGATAAAATTTTTTTTATCTCTTTATTTCATTTATTGTCTCTATTTTCACTTTGCTTCTATTTTATTGGTTTCAGCCTCCAATTTTTTTTTTTATATTTACTGGCACATATCTATTTTAATTGTACTTACTTCTTTGTGTTCTAGTCTTTTCAGATATGCTGTTAAGTTGCTTTTAGAACATCTCTCTAATTTATTTTTTAAATATAGGCACCAGGACTATCAACTTTTTTTACTGCTTTCATAGTATCCCATCGATTTGGATATGTTGTGTATTCATTTTTATTGAATACTAAAAGTTTTTTAATTTCATTGTTTATTTCTGTCTTGAGATGATTTTCCTTCAGTAAAGAGATGTTCATCTTCCTTTGAGTTTATAGGGATTTATGTTGTTTCTATTGCTTTTGAAGTCCAATTTTAATCAGTGGTGGTCTGATAGAATACAGGAGTTTATTTCTATTTTCTTGTATCTGTTGATACTTGCTTTGTGGCTGACTATGTGGTCAGTTTTGTACAGACTTCCAGGAAGTGCAGAGAAGAAGGTATACTCTTTTGTGTTTCAGTGAATTGTTCAGCAGATATCTATTAGGTTCATTTGGTTTATAGTGTCTGTTGGTTGAGGTGTTTCTCTGGTTAGTTTTGGCTGGCTGCCCCTTACATTCATAAAAGTAAAATATTGAAATCACCTACTATCATCGTGTGAAGTTTGTGACTTTACCAATGTTTGTTTTAGAAACATGTGTGCCTTTTCATTCGGAGCAGAGATTTTAAGAACCGAAATGTTATCTTGGTGCAATTTTACTTTGATGAGCCTCTTCTGATTAATACTATTTTGATAGCTATTTTATTAGATATTAAAATAGCTATAAAAGCAGCCATCTTGATGGCTTAAAATTTGTTTCCAATCCTTTATTCTGAGGTAATGTCTATCTTTTGATGTTGAGGTGTGTTTCTTGTATGTAGCAGAATGAGGGATCATGTTTTCACATCCATTCTGTGGATTCAAACAAACAAACAAACAAACAAACAAACCCAAAAAGCATGTGTCTTTTTATTGTGGAATTAATTTTATTGATATTGAGAGATACAAATGACTACTGATTGTTAATTTCTTTTATTTGGTATGGTTGGCAGTATTGTCTTTGTGTGTTTCTCCATGTCCATTATTTTGATGGTCAGAGATTATTTATTTCCCAGGTTCTCAGGCATGTAGTTAGCCTTTTTTTGTTTGTTTGTTTGTTTGTTTTTTGTTTTTGTATTTTTTTAAAGGTGGGAGGGGTTTCTTCTAGTACCATCTGTAGGGCATGGCTTTGTAGATAGAGATTGCTTAAATTTGACTTTGTCATGGAATTTCTTGTGTAGTGGATTAAATAGGTTTGGCCCCCTTAGACTCATGAGTTTGAATGTTCAGCTCATAGGAAGTAACACTATTAGGTAGTGTGTCTTTATTGGAATAGTTGTAGTCTTATTGGAGGATTTGTGTCAGCATGGAAGTGGGCTTGGAGGTTTCTATTTTCAGGCTCTGCCCAATATTGAAGTGACCCTTCTCCTGGTTGTCTGAGGAAGAGAGTCTCCTACTAATGGATGCCTTCAGATCAATATATAGAATTGTCAGCTTCTCCAGTGTAAGAATTGAACAAATAGGGACACCTCATAAAAATACCAAGGAGCAAGGAATGTCCATTTAGCCTAAAGACAGAGCTTCAGAAAGGTTTACAGAGCAAACACTCATCCCCAAGAAATGCCCGCTTCCAGGAAACATCTCCCCTCACCCTTCCTACATGCAACAGGTATCTATTCCTCATCTAGAGGAGAGAGGTCAATAGAAGCAAAAGAACAATGGGAAAGATAAAGTGTAACCAGCCCACATTGTAAATTGTAACCAGCCCACTTTGTAAGCCGTAAAACTCTGTTCTGAAAAGGTATAAAAACTACAAGCTTTTTTCCCTCAGGGTTGCCCTTGCCCAGAATGCAGGAAGACCCTAGTATACTAGTTCAATAAAATCCTCATTCAGCGATCTCCCTCCTGATTCTTCGCAAGTGGGGCACCCACGCCAGATTTAACACCAGCACCATGTCAGCCTGCATGCTACCTTGTTTCCAGCCATGATGATAATGGACTAAACCACAGAAACTCTAAGTCATCCCTGATTAAGTGTTCTCTTTATAAGAGTTACCTTGGTGATGTTTCTTCACAGTAATAAACCCTAATCAAGACATCTTGTACCCTCCATTTATGATGGTTGAAAATTTTGCAGAGTATAATAGTCAATGTTCACTTCTATGGTCTCTTGAAGTCTGGTAGAAGTTTATTCAAGCCCTTTGGGTTTTTAGAGTACTCACTGAGATGTTGCCTCTAATTCTAAAAGGTATGTCTTTACACTTTCTTTTTTGTTCTTTTTCCATTGAATTTTTTTAAATATTCTTTCTTTATTCTATATGTTTAGTGTCTTCATTATTATGTGGCTAGATGACAAGGTTTGGTTTTATTTATGATAGCATAGTTGGTTTAACTTGTCTCAAATCAATACGTGTAATAAGCCACACATGGTATGTAAAGATGAAAAGGACATCATAATTTCAGTAGATTCAGAGAATGCCTTTGCCAAGAGCCAGCATGCCTTAATGATAAACATCCTGTAGACAGTAAAACTAGAGAAAATGCACTTCAACATAATAATAGCTACATGTCCTACTCAGCAACATCTTAAATGTAAAAGAAACAAAGCAATGTCACTGAAATTATGAATTTCACAGTTATCCATGATTCTCATTGATTTTTAAAAGTAGACAGACAGGACCCTCAGTGGAGTAATGGGGTCATCTACCCACCTTAAAAATTTTTGACCCAGAATTGTTCCTAAAAGAAATGTAAGGACAAAATTGGAGCAGATACAAATGGAAAGGCAGGTTACTGGGTTCCTGAAAGGAAAGCTTGGAATGGATAGGAAGGCAAAAGAAATAATGAGCCCAGACAAAGTTTCTGATCAAGGTCCAATGTTTACTTCTTGAGTTGAACTTAAAAGTGGGGGAACCCATCCTCCACTACACTAGGATCTCTTTGCTTTATCAGAATCTAATCAGGAAGACAAGCTCAGCTGCTCAGCAGGTAGTGGCTTCTTGCAGGAAGCTGCAAATCTGTCAGGACAATAGGCTTTACCTAGGTTGGAAGACTCCATCCTAGGTGGGCTAGCTGACTGTGGAAAATTCAAGTTCTGATTCAGCCCATTCAAGGCTGAGGGTGGGAGCACACCATTCCCTAACACTATTACTGATGCTATGTTGTGCTTGCCAACAGGAGCCTAGCCTGAGTATCCTCTGAAAGGTTTTACCAGAAGTTGACTGGGACAGATGCAGAAACTTGCAGCCAATCACTTGTTCTGTGGGCACAGACTCCTACAATAGAGTTAGAGGAAGGATTGAAGGAGTTGAAGGGGATGGCAACCTCATTGGAAGACTAACTGTGTCAACTAACCCAGACCCCTGGGAACTAAGCAACCAACTAAAGAGCTGCTAGCCTCCTGTTATAAGACCCTAATGAGCCTTAACTTACCAGAGACGCCCTGAGTGAATCACATGGAGCCTGATTTATGCAAAGAACATGAGAATTTTTATGTCAATGCATTGAGGCAGTCCCTGACCCTCAGGAAAGGAGGTAACCCCACACAACTTGTTCAATGAGCTTTTATACAATTTTCAGGGCAGCAACCATTAGACACAATGTGATTGGTAGAACAGTGTGATTTTTTAAACTGATTGGTCTTGAGGTGGCAAGGACTTCCCTTGTCTGAAGGTGGGCAAAGGTCCACCCTACAGAATGTGCCCCCACCTACAGGTAGTTTCTCACCCTGTGATCTGAGGGATGTTAATTAGCCTTTCCCTTCAGGAGAGTTCTGCTACCTTCCTAAAGTTCCTGAGCTTATCTTATTAAGGAAATTCCTGGCCTCCCAAGTGTTTTTCTGAGACGTCCCTGTTTACTCAGATTTTACACTGTCTGCCTTGTCTATGGGAGAAGCTGAGTCTAATCCTTTAGAGACTTGATACATTAGGGAAAGGGGATGCCCCACTGGTGGGGGGTGGGGGCAGCTCTCATAGGCAAACAGGAGCAGGACTGGGCAGGGGAAGGAACATTTGGAATGTAAATAAAAAACAATTAATTTGAAAAAAATTGTACTTGAAGTACTCACTGCTACAAAAAGGAAACAGGAATAATATTAAAAGTATATAAACTCTGAAAAAGACATCTGAGAATCCCTATTTGCAGCTGAAATAATATTTTACATAAAAGACCCATAAATTTCTTCAAGAAAATTTCTAGAAAAGATAAATCCCGAAACTCAGTAGGATATAAAATCAATTTGTACAAATTAATAATATGTATATTTATAAACCAGAGATATACAGCAGGCAGAGGCAGAGGAAATTCAGAAAGGCACAAAGAGAGAGAGAGAGAGAGAGAGAGAGAGAGAGAGAGAGAGAGAGAGAGAGAGAGAGAGAGAGAGAGAGAGAGAGAGAGAGAGAGAGAGAGAGAGGCACAGGGGCACAGTGGCACCTCTCATAGGGGTAATGATAGGCAGAGGATTTCTGTGAGTTTGAAGTCAGCTTGGTCTATACTATGAGTTCTAGACCACCTGAGGGTACAGAGTGAGAGTCTCTTTTGTCTCAAACAAACAACAACAACAAATAATTAGCAGATTATGAACATTTATAATGTGTAAGATTTAAAGATTGGCAGTAAAATCAATAACAGTTTCCACATCAGAACAGTTCCAGTTCCATGATTAGTATGTTTTCTGTCATCCATTCACATTTTTTAATTTTATTTTTACTCTTTACATAGATTACATCACCACTGCCGTTTCTTCTAATCCTCCTGGTGTGCCAGACATCTACCTGCCCTCTCCATGAAATTTACTTCTGCTCTGTTTCCCTTCAAAAACAAGTCAAAACAAAACAAAAACAAAAAATAAAATCAAAGCAAGAAAAATCTGGACTCCCAGGAATATTAAATGAAAATGACATACCAAATTATAATACTAGGTAAAACTGCTCATATTATGGAGGACTAGGAGACCCCTTAGGGGAAAAATTGTCCCAAGTGCAGGCCAAAGAGTCAGAGACACATTACACGGCTGGTAAGAATCTATAAGAACATAATTCAGCCTCTGTGAACCCCTATGAATAGCCCTGCTTGGTTGGGTCATGTTTTCATGGCTTCCTCGACCCCTCTGGCTGCTAAAGTTTTTCCTTCCCCTCTTATTTGGGGTTCTTCTGGTCTCAACTAGTGTTTGGCTGTGAGTCTGTGCATCTGTTCCTCTCAGTTGCTGAGTGATGCCGCTCTCCTAACATACTTCTTTGTATGTTCCACTTTGTAAATGTTAGCCCATGTTGGATCCATCCATACTTGGTTTCCAGACTGCTGTTCACTTTGGTGGTTTCCATGTTGGCAGAGTCTGAGCTGGTCAATCCCAATCCATTCTTGGACTTTGTTTTCAAATCAAGTTTTATTAAGTCAAAGCCATAGATAGCCCTTGGTGAAGACATCCCTGGCGGACTTGGCAAGGTCAACATATGTGGGAGGCACAGTCATGTTCTCAGAGGCCATGACAGCGGGAGCACTGGCAGCTATGGCAGAGGTTATGGCGAGGAGGCTGGGAGCACAAGGAACGATTGTTTATTATTTTAAACTGTCATATTTGGCTCTATCCTAGGTCTCTGCGTTGATCAACTTCTGCTTTCTGGCCGTCCATGCAGTGTCAGATGTAGGCTCCATCTCATGCACATTAGACTAGTAATTGGTTTATACTCCCACACATTCTGTGCTATTACCCCATCATATCTTGAAGGCATGACATATTGCAGTTTAAAGGTTTTGTTGGGCTGATATCCGGGTACCACCTCTGGGAGCCTTGACTAATTAATGGAAGATGGTTGATTCAGTTTCTGCATCCCTGTCATTACTAAGAAACTTTGTTAAGGTGACTGTCATTGATTCCGGGGAGTTTCCACTGCACTGGGTTTCCATATCACCATTGAGGCACCCCAATTCCATTTGTCTTACCCACTACTCTTCGCTTTCATTCCTACTCACCCCATCCTCCCCCCAACTAAGGGAAATAGGATAGATTTTACTGGTAGACTGGGGACAAGGTGGAGATGGAAAGTATAACTTTAAAAATCTATCACTGAGATTGTAGTAGAGAAAAACAATGATTTTTCAGAACAGCTCGCTGTCACTGGCATAGCAACCATTATTATCCCTCCCTACCTTTGCACAAAAAGTGCAGATGGCTATCTAATGAAATGGGACCGTAAATTTTATAGTTAAAAGATATGTTGGACTTCATAGACCCTGCCAGTGTCTGGGTAATCTCCAGGTGTATTGATCACATTGCAGAACTGCTGTCATATAGGTGCTTAGAAGTAAACACATATTCAAAGTTCTGCCTTATGAATTCCAAGTATATAAACAGCCTACTCAGTATTTGTGAAATTTTTAGTGTTTTCCAAGACTGAAGATTTCCCATACTTCTTTCTAGAAAGTTAGTTGGTTCTACACAAAGCATGGTGTAACTTTGAGAAATCAATTTTTAAAGTTTTTATTAAAATGTCATTTAGCATTTCAGGTAAGAATTAATGGAAATTATAGTGATTCATACTTGTAAAATTGCAATGAAAATTATACTTTTTAAAGTTAACAATGACTGTAGATTTTCAGATGGGACTGAATATAAATGCAATATCTATTGATTTTTAAAGTATAGTATTTTCTTTGACCAGGACTGTGGGACAGTGGACCATGCCAGGAAACTTAGTTAGGCTAAGCAGGTTCAGAGTCCCTGGCACCCAGTTACCCACCTGAAGTGGTAGGTGGCTCCTTGCTAGCTACCAGATTTTTGGTGTGGAACATGTGCTACACTTCCCACATAGGAAACATGAATTGTGGTCACATAGACCAGAACCCAGTTCTCCATGTTAATGAGTTTCTAAAGGCTCTGAGGATTTATCCATTAAGCTTACTCTCCCAGACATTTCTTCCTGCTAAAGGTATTCAGTCTCTGGTACACCCTGAGAAAGTTGTATGAACCCATTTACTATGAAGAACAATCAATAAACAGTTTGGAAACAAGGACTTTCTCTTTCTTCAAGAACAACCATGGAGAGCATGGAGATGTTTTTCATCTATTGTACCACACTTTCCTAAGCTCATCCTTGATTTCTAGCAGTGTCTGAATGTCCACAAATCAGGGAATGCCCTATACCCGGACTTCTCATCACAGGCCTGTGGACCTCGAATATTTGTTCCCAACTCTATTTGGGTTCCAGTATCAACTGGATGCC
The DNA here is from genome assembly GCA_019843815.1 of Montemys delectorum. Lineage (NCBI taxonomy): Eukaryota > Metazoa > Chordata > Mammalia > Rodentia > Muridae > Montemys > Montemys delectorum. The sequence continues at coordinate 11,205 of JADRCD010231019.1, forward strand.
CAGCAACTTGGGATCCCCTACTTCTGGCTCCCACATTCTAGGCTGTATTTTGACATACCCTGAGTGGTGTATGGGACGTTAGCTAGGAGGTGTTAGCATAGATCAAGCATATAATCCTGCTTGACAATAGTCCTGATCTTAGGATAGAGATGGCAAGATATACAAGACTTTCTCAAAAACTGAAATAAATAAAGGGTAGCTATATAAATGAGTAGTAAAGAGATATTTTATATGCTAATTTTAGGAAAATTAATTAGAAATTAAAATAATTAAGACTTCCATACAAGTAAAATGAGATACAATAAAATTTAAGTATTCACAATGTCAATAGTACATGGTCAGAGGTGTCCACAGTAGAGTAGCAAATATCTAAACATGAGTGCAATTAAAAGGTAAATAAAAATGGTAAATTTAATATACTACAGATCTTATTATCTGTAATTAAATTTTAAAGCATAAATGTGAAAGTACAAAAATTTGAAAATAGAAATACAAACAATAGTAGAGCAGTGGTGGCACACGCCTTTAATCCCAACACTTGGGAGGCAGAGGCAGGCAGATTTCTGAGTTAGAGGCCAGTCTGGTCTACAGAGTGAGTTCCAGGACAGCCAGGGCTACACAGAGAAACCCTGTCTTAAAAAAAAAAAAGAAATGCAAACAATAAAGACAGTATAAAATATCAATATATTTAAGGAAGTCAATTTTGAATAAATATTAAGTACTGACTTTTTGCCTGTAGTACTTTTTCCTTCAGTGTCTGTAACCCTAGAAAAGAGTGAAAAAGCTGTAATCTGTTCCCCAACAGGGCTGTTTGTCTCACCTAGTTGGGATAGGATGTGCTTAACCCTGCAGAGATTTTATGTGACATGGTGGGAGGGTATGGTGAGAGCACCATCTCAGAAGAGAAGGGGAGGGACTCTGTGAAAGGGGAAGCTATAAGGGGGCAGTTTTGGGGATATAAATAAACACATAAATAAATAAACAAACATAAATAAATGAACACATAAATAAACATGTAAATAAATAAACAAATAATTACTAAATGGAAAGGAATTTGCTGAAATTAGAGAAAATTTAATCAACCAACATGGCTGACCTGGCAAGGGATCTTATCCAAATACCTTTTATGTATTTATGATCCAGAAGGAATGCAGAGAAGTCCTGGATTATATTATGATACTAAGGAATACAGACTTTTCCTTAGAATACATTTTTAATTCCTAACAATGAAGTTAAAGCTAATTTGTAGAAGAAGCAGCCATGTTTGAAAGTGACATCAAATTGAGGGGCAAACAAATGATGAATCAGAGAAAGAATTGACAAAATAAGTCAGAGATAGGATATGCCCAATTTACAGAAGAACAATCCATGAAAAAGAGGCTAGAGAGATACATGTATACACACATATATATGTATACAGACAGACACACACACACACACACACACACACACACATATATATACATACATATATATATACATATATATATATATATATATATATGTATATATATATGACAGCTTTACAGACACAGGTTGCAGAGAACAAGCTAGACACAAGTGAAAACAGAAGGAACCAGAGAACGAGACAGAGATAGAAGACTACAACATATTGCCAAAGTTAGTATGAGGCCAAGCTGAGGAAGCCGGGTATTGCCAAGGACCAGCCTTGGCATGGAGGTGGTTTCTGAGGAAGAAGTGCCTGGGAACGACAAAACAAATGCTCAAAGTCAAATCAAGGGAATAAGCTTGTGGCCTACAGTCTGCTGGAGACAGCTTTCCAACCTGCTTTCTCTCTTTTTCTTTCTTTCTCTGATCTGTTTTCTCTGGAGCTCTCTAGAAAGTTCTCTCCATATTCTGCTTGAGATAGTTCTCCAAGCAGTTCTCTCTTGCTATTCTAAACAATTCTCTCAATAGTTCATCTCCTGAAGGTTATAACCTAGTATTTTATTTACATATTAATCCAGTCATTTACTCCTGTTTTCCTTTTTGATAATCCTAAAAATCAGTATCCCATGACCCCAGTCCCTTAATTCTTAGGATACAGAAAGCATGAATTTCCTTTGAATGTTGCAAGAGAATTCAGAGATCTTCCTGCCTATGTTTAGCACAGATGTTCAATTAAATGGGTTGGACTTAGTCCAGAAATCACCATTTCCACCACACCTGGGCCTAGCCTTGTACCAGGCTGACCCTGAACTCAGGAATTTGTCTGCCTTTGTAAGCATAAACAAAAATCTTTGTTGGATGGGCTCTTCTGCAATCACTACTTCTAAATCTCTTCATTTCCTTCCTTGATATCTTTCTGACAAGTTGGCTCATAGTGTAGCTGCTTTAGTTCCTTTAGACTTGTGAAGCCCCTCATAATGCATATTACATCCTTATATTTTACATAGTTGCGAAATTACATATATTTTGAACCCATGTTTTTAGAGTTCTTTTCCACAACATTAAGGGCTGTCTTGAAGGTCCCAGTGCTTACTATTTTGCTGAGACATTAGCCACATCTTGCCCTCCTGGACTTCTGTAGTCTGTTTATCATGGAGTCATTAACATTAATAGGGAGGAGATTCCTTGACGGAGAAATGTAAAATGTCCACAATATTTTACAAACAAATCTTATGCCTATGGCAGCCATCAACACTCATGGAGTCCTACTTCTGCTGGTCCTCTTGCATTCTGTCATTCAGTCCCAAACAAGGCCATGTTGGACTGGGCAGGACTGAATTGGTCATCTTGGAGGATTAGATTATACAGACCCTAGAAGCTTCCAGGCCTTGGCTAGGAATAGTTAAAACAGAAAAAGAAACACCCTGGGCTCACCCCCAAGGCATGTATTCACACAGCTTTAATATGGCTCTCATGGCATCTGTTCATCAGAGGAGATGAAGACATTAACAGCTATCGAATGAACAACTATACTGGAAGAAAGAAACTAAAATGATAATGAAAAGTATCTTTTTCTCTTAGATCCCTTTTATCACCATTTCCTGCTACAGAAGATTGAAGGATGCTTCTCTGAATTAAAATTAATGCTACTCCAGGTTTCTATCTATAACATAACTCTTTTAGCAGTTTTCTATATTCATCTTATTTTTGTGTAAGTCTGATATTAAATCCATTATTGTTTTCACCTCATTGTTGTTGGTTGCATACCTAATGTCACCCACTATAAACTTGCCAAAAATGGCCATTGTATATTTGTAAATATTTACTGAATTGGTATTAATTATTTGTATATTAAATAACATACTTTTTGTGTGCTATATTTTTCTTACAGTGCGTGTCATCTGTGTCCGGTAGTATTTGCTTTCACATTAGAAGCATTTTTCTCATTATTCTTCTGTTTCCTTTTTTCCCGTCTCACCATGTTTAAAGTGTGATAGTCACAAACAGAACATGTTTGCTATTTGTAGATGGTAACCAGGAATCAATTTAATAATATGATGACGGCAACAACAACAGCAACAACAACAACAACAACAACAACAACAAAATGGCCCTGATACCAGTCATTTCAAGACAACTAAAAGCCCTTTACAAGTAATTCAGAATGATTAGCTAACTCTTCCATCAGTTTCAGAAGCATGAACTTGCCACTCCAGTTAACTGTAGGTTTTATTCTTACCCTTTCAAACCCTATGCTTTCTTCAAAGAGAAGTAAAATTAGCATGATAAGTTTGAATACCCTGAAAATATTATATTTTCACCTTAGTTATTATAATTTCAAGAGCACAGTAATTAAGTGTCTGCTTCAATTAGGACTTAATTATCTAGGGTAATGAATAGACACACAGGAATAGTTTGTCAGCAAGTTAATAAATGTTGACATATTTGAATATGTCGACATTTTTCCTTTCATTATCTCAAAACTCTCTAATTCATCATCATATCTCTGATGTCAATCTTAGCATCTCTTATCTAAAAGATAACATAGAACAAAACAGAAAAATGTGACTTTATTAATTATTGCTTCTATAACACGGGTATTGCAAATATGAAAATTTCACAGATTTATATTCATTAATTTCAATAAATATTTCAGCTTATTGTAACAATATAAAATAGAAAAAATTAAGTGTGCATTGCATAGATCCTTTATTTTCCACTTTCAAATTTTATGTAAATTTGAAACACTTTTAAACTAAAAAGCTTCTTTGAAAGAAACTCTACCAATATCTTAAAATATGCCTTTTAAAATTAGGGTTTTTTTTTTTTTTTACATTTGAGATTATAATGTGAGATAATCTCCCCCATCTTTTTCTTCCTTCTAAACTCTCTTCTTGGACTTTTTTAAATTTACAACCTACTACTACACATTCTTTAAAAATAATTTTGTGTCCTTGGTTAAGAAAGAGAGCCACATGTATGATTTCTAACACCTTCTTCTACGACAGGCATCATGGTGGTCCATTGCTGTATCGATTCTGTCTTCAACCTCTTCTTTAGCTGAGCAATGGGTTTTCTGGATGCTTAGTTCATAGCTAATTTTGGAGAGTACTGATTGTCATATAGTAGAAGGAATGAGCATCACTTTAATAGTGTTCCATAATCCTCTAAGTGTCTTCCTTCCACATCCTCCATTACCTAAATAGAATGTAATTCAAAATATTAGAAACTAACAATGGGACATGGTGTTACCTGCACCCATGAATAACTGAATGAAGAACAACTTAGAGTTATATGAAAGAGAAAAATTATTCTAAATTTTTCAAATCATTCAATATTAGAATGGGTAGTTCTATCTGCCAATATGGATACATTTTTATTTTGAAGATTATATCATATTATATATATCTATTATGCTATAATATTTTAAATTATAAATTACTGATATAAACAAATATCATCACATTTTTATTTTTATTTTATCCAAAATCACAATTCTCTACCTTTATGGAGTATGCTATTGTCTTAAATAAGTGTTTAATGTGGAATGGTTAAGTGAAACTAATTCTTATACCCATCTTTTAAGTTATTTACCTTTTTCATAGTGGTTGCATTTGAAATTGCTCTTTATCTGCTTTAAAATATACTAACTTTGTTTTCTTTCTGCTAGAGAAAAGAGTGCCAACCAAAATACACAGAGAGGATGCTAGACAAGTGTTCTATTACTGAACTCTGAGTTTTGGAGTTATTTATTGTTTATCACAGTTAAAAAATGTTACTTTTTTGATAATGAAATATTATTTCATAAAATGTCCTTCAGGTTTATCCCTCTTGTCACAAATAGCATTTCCTTCTTGTTAGTATGATTTTATGGGTGTGAACGTTGTCACTCATGCTGTGTTTGTGGGTATGTATGGGTATGCCATTTGCTGCCCCTTGCTTTGAAACAAGGTCTTGACACAAGTCTAAGTTGGCCACAAACAAACATTTTTTTTCTGCTTCTGTTTTCTAAGTATTGACATTAAGATCGGCAGCAACATGCCTAGTTTCACATATACACTTGAGATATTGATTTCAATTTCATTTTGATATGTTAACAGTGGGAGGACGGGGGAATCATGTGTTAGCTGTGCTTAGAGTTTTTTAAAATTAAACTTCATAATGCATTGTGGAATGACTGTACTCATTTTTAAGTACACAGTTGTTTCATCCATGTTCTTTTCAACTATTTAAATTTAAACTTTTGATACTAATGATCATGACCTGAGATTTAAACACATAAGAAAACATAAGAGAAATGAGACACTCTTTTAAATGTGAGTAGAGAACATACAGTGGAAAGGAAATAATTGTCAAACCATTTATTCCATATAAGAAATTCATACATGAAATAAAAAAGTAGCTCAACCAAGTAACAAAGTGAATTGAAACATAACATAATTGAAACATCAACAAAGGATATGAAAAAATTTATCAAATAAACACAGAATAAAGGGTTCAGCTGTTTACAAAATATTCTTAGTCACTAGGATATTCATAATATAGTAAGATAAACTCATAATTTTACTATCTTTGTCAAGTGGTTATTTATCATATTTCCATAGTATTGACACCTAGTCTGGTAATATTCTCTGCCAATTATTTATTATCTACAGCAATTATTTTCTTAAACACTGACAAATGTATTAACATTTAATTTTAAAATCATGTTCCTAATAATTAATGCACATTTTACAACAATTCAGAGGATATATATATATATGTATATATATATATATACATATATATATACATATATATACATATATACATATATATATAAAATTTGTAGACTCTGATTCCTATAGAAATGATAAGGGTATTGAATTTGTTAAAGACAACACATGGACCTAAATATATTTCTTCCATTTCTTTAAACCCCCAAAATACCTATTCTTCCTATTTCTAAGTTAATATACCTAGAAGCAGAGATGCATCCAGAAAAGAACTTGACATCAACTATGCAACTTAGAAAACTCTCCGCAGAATTAAGAAATTGTATAGCTACATGATTCCTAGAGTAGAAACAATTATTTTTGTTGTAGCCTCATACTTATGCCAATGTGAACTGTTTATGTATTTCCCTAAACATCTGTTAATTTTTCTTTGTACAAGTCCACCGAGAGGAAATAAAGAAAGCTGCTTTGCAATGCAGTTAGCATCTAAATCGAAGCAAATCATCTGCCCTAAGAAAGTACTTGCCTTAGGTTTTTTTTTTTTTTTCTGTTGTATCCAGGTTTAAGAAAGTAAAAAGACAAAACAAAACAAAGTAAACAAACCAGAAAATCCTACCTGTTAAATTTTTGCGAAAAAAAAAATGTACACAAATACTTTTAAGTTTCAACAAAAATGACCTATGGAGAAACCTTTGATAAGTACCATGAATATCATGGAAACAAGGTTGTCCCTGCAACCGTAAGAATAATGTATTTTGTTGAGGATTGAATGTGAAATTTAAAAATACAACAACAAATAATTATGAACCTTTTGATTGTATCAATAATGCAAAATCTTATAATGATTTTGCTATCAGCCATAGTCATGACTCCTGCTATTATTTACTTAAGAATTTACGTTAAAATACATTTTGTAGTGCTAATAAATATGAAGGACTGAAGAACCAAATGGGCTAAGTATGAAGCATTTTGTGGATGTCATGCTATTTGTTAAACATTCTTTTGTGAGTATGTTTGCTTATACATCTAACTCTCTTCCAAAGGCTTATTAAGCATTGTTTCAGATCTCATGATAAATGAAGGAATATTTAACCAGTACTTATTTAATGCTTGTTATATGGACAACACACAAATCATTTAATCTCCAGAAATCCCTTTAAGGCTGTTTCTGTTGTTTACATGAGGAAACTAAGGAATAGAAAGGTTAAGTGATTTGCTCAAGATTATTTAATTAGTAATTGCCATTACTTGGGTTTAAAATATGCCTTCTTTGTTTGAAATTTGTGTGATTAACTACAATATAAAGTCAATTCATAAAGATATCAATGAAAATAAACTTTATTTTCTGGGACTCGATTGTAATCTGGTTTTATTTTAAGGTTCTGTGCCCCAGTGTAGGGGAATGCCAGGGCCAATAAGTGGAAGAGGGTGGGGTGGCAGGCATGGGGAGGGGGGAGGCAAAAGGAGTTTGTTCTTGTTGTTTTTGTTTGTTTGTTTGTTTTTTGGAGGGGAACCTGGGAAAGGGAAAATTTACATGTAAATAAAGAAAATATCTAATAAAAAATAAATAAATTTATAATTTTGTGCTTGGTGGTTAAAACTGCTTGCTCTGTCAAATAACTTGACTTCAATCCTTAGTACCCATATGGCAGGAACAAAACATGACTCCCAAAGGTTGTCTTCTGATGTTCACATGAGCTGTGGTGCTTGTGTCCTCACATATACAAAATAAGCATTGTTTGAAAAGACAGTAAATGTTATTATATTCGATATAGTTATTATTAAAACAGTATCTATGTAGAAGAAGCATTATTCATAAAATATTGATTCAAAGTAATTTTGGCATTGTGGTATTGTGGATTTGGCTTATTGCTTCTATTATATTAATTGGGTTCTCAAAATTACAGGGGAATTCACGTGTCTGCATGTAAGATACTGAGGGACTCTGCCCCCAGTTTGCTTTGATGGGTAAACAAAGTTGTTGGCAGCTAATGTCAAGGCAGGGAGACAGAAGCCAGATTTTTAGGATTCCCAGATAGGAAATGCAAGAGGGGAAGAAATCAGAATCTCAGTGCCAGAAAAAGAATGAGATGCAAGCTTGAGATTCCAGAAGAGAAAGCATAGACTCTTGTAAGAGCCAGGAAAGCACAGTGCACTGGGGCTGGGGGCTGGGAAGCATTGGGTCTAAGGTACCAAAGATGGAATTTAGATTTTATAGATTGTAGTTAGTAATAATATAATTTGGGAGTATCAGAGAGAAGGCTTTAGCAATGTGGAAATTTGGGAGTGGCCCAACCATTGAGCTGATGAAGGCATACTAAAAATAAAACTGCATGTGTGTGTCTTTATTTGAGAATCTGGAGCACTGGGGTGGGTAATGAGGAACTTGCATCGCTGCCTCCTGGGAGATTAGACTAATCTAATCTAATCTAGTCTAGTGGATTAATCAACTACAGCAACATTATGGTATATTCTTAAAGTATAATTTTTTATTCATCCTTTTGAAGTTATTAAATTAAAAATGAATTTTTCCACATTAGTATATAAATAATATATATTATTAATATATCTTTTATTTTAAATTGAATGCTTTTTAGAACTTAATAGTCATTCTTCTGTCTCTAAAAGTCTCACAGTCAACCAAAGGGCATACAGTATGTTTAGGTGATTATAGAAAAATATATACTGATATTAATAGCATCAAGGAGAGTTTTATAGATCACAAATTAGTTTACATATTTTATATTTAAAATACATTGAATGTAACATAAAATAGAAAGAGTTGATATAAAATAAAAATGTAAAACATTCAAAATATAACAAACAAACAAACAAAATCAAGAATCATAATAAAGACTTCCCAGGAAGTGTGCACAGGTGGTGAACTAACCCATAGTATCTGATGGCTCTTATGAATCTCTGTGAAACAGAGGAGTCATTTTCTCTCCTTTAATAAATTTCCCTGGATGTTTCAACTTTACCACCAGCACCAAAATTAATTTTTATGCAAAGAACCAAATGCTTTCAGAAAAAGTGTAACCTAGATTAGAGGAAGGTATGTATGAAAGTCAAAATTTTAATCTATGGTGATAAACTACTGAGTAAATATCTTTTAAACATTAACTATAATAATCTTCCTCTTACTTGGATAATGGGAATGTTTCAACATGTGTGAGCTGGGTTTTGAGATAAACAGATATGTTAACATGGCACTGATTACTTAAAAAATTGAGGAAAATTAAACAAATAGTCTTGTCAATGAAGGCTGAGCTAGGTGACATTTTTTTAGTAAGTAAAATAACAAAGAAGACATTTTATTTTACATATATCAGAGCATGGGGGTAAGACCTACTCCAATACACTAATGAGTATGAATACCAGTAGACAACCTAGGGCAAAGTTCTTTCCTTCTACCATGTGAGTCCAAGGATGTAAGTCCCTCAGGTCAGCAGGCACTCTAACAAGTGCCTTCACCTGATGTTTACCCACCGAAGGAGAAGCATTTCAGAAAGAGATGTGGAGGATTTAATATAGAATTCCTGTTACTTTAGGATACAATGCAGTTAGAATACTTTTGCTTTAGTTTGACTTTATTCCAGGGTACAGAATATTCATATAATAGTATTATACTCTGGAGTAAAAGTTCTCTTCTCAATAACTCATTCCCTCCTTTTTTTTTTTTTTAAAAATCTATCATCTTTTATTATTATCATTATCATTATCATTATTAGTATTAGATATTTTCTTTATTTACACTTCCAATTTTATCCTCTTTTCTCATTTTCCCCCAAAAGCCCCCCTATCCCATTCCTCTCTCTGCTCCCCCTGCTCACTAACTCACCCATTTCTCCTTCCCTGTTCTGGCATTGCCCTGCACTGGGGCATTAAGCCTTCACAAGACCAAGGGCCTCTCCTCTCATTGATGTCTGACAAGTTCATCCTCTGCTACATATGCGGCTAGAGCCTTGAGTCCTTCCATGTGTGCTCTTTGATTGGTGATTTAGTCCCTAGGAGTTCTAGGGGTACTGATTGGTTCATATTGTTGTTCCTCATGTGGGGATGCAAACCTCTTCAGCTCCTTGGGTCCTTTCTCTAGCTCCTACATTGGGGACCCTGTGCTCATTCCAATGGATGGCTGTCAAGCACTGGTAGAGGCCTCATGAGACAGCTATATCAGGCAACAAGTCAGTCAGTACTTGTTGGCATCCACAATAGTGTCTGGGTTTGGTAACTGTATATGGGATGGATCTCCAGGTGAGACAATCACTGAATGGCCTTTCCTTCAGTTTCTGTTTCAAACTGTCTCTGTATCTCCTCCCATGGGTATTTTGATCTTTTCTATTGGTGCTAATATGTCTTTGAAACCCTTCTGGCACTTAAAACTGCTCACAAGCATGGGAATGCCTGAGGTAGGACCTCCATGCTATAGTAAAGTCTTTAGTTCAGGAGTAATTATGCACACTGCCTTTCATCATATGTGTCCACAGACTTAATAACAAGCACTAAGGGCTTTTTTTTGACAATGTTCTAGAGCTGCTAAGCATCATGCCGTTTAAAACCTATTTGTCAAAGGTTATGGGAGATGGGCTTTTTTTTTTTTTTTTTGGTTCATGTAATCCAGGTATGACATATTTTGCGATTCATTGGAAATATGATATGAAGATGGAATGGATGTTTTAGTGAAATGATATGTCCTAGACAGACCATTATATGTTCCTCTACTTTAAAGAAACAAGTGGTACAGAGCATCTGTAAGGGGAGTTTTGTTTTCATTGGTCTTATTCCACAAACCTGTGGGTGAAGTGAGAATTATACTGTTACTGTGTATTCTGTGGTTTTGTAGCAATAGTCAACTTTCCTTTAACAATGGGTTCATGTTGTTAGTTTCTTTAGATAGTAAAAGGCAACATTATAAAAGAAATAAGTACTTGTATTTCTTTCATTTTATTAATAAAAATATCAAGGGGGAAAAGTAGTGTTTTCCATTTTGTCTCCTTAGTTTCTAATGTACTATATATTTTGATCTTTGCTCATAGCTATTTGTCTATAAAATTGTAAGGAATAACAGATCAATGTAACTTATAGCTGAACACTTTCATTTAAAATTTGTTTAATATTAGTTAAAAGTTTTATGAATGCTGATATCTCAGAGACAAGCTAGCTAGTAAGTAATAAAATTATCACTTTATTATTATTATTATTATTATTATTATTATTATTGTTATTATTAACCTTTTTACACTCTAGTCATTATCTCCCTCCTGGGGTCTGCCTTCTGGCTATTCTTCATCCCATACCTCCTCCATTGTCTCCAAAAGCATGACCCCACCCAGAACTCTCTACTCCCTGGGGCCTCAAGTATCTTGAGGGTTAGGTGTATATTCTCTCATTGAGGACACACCAGGCAGTTCTCTGCTGTATATGAATCAGGGGCCTCAAATCAGTTGGTGTACGCTGCATAATTGGTGGATCAGTGTCTGAGGGATCTTGGGGGTCCAAATTAGTTGAGACTGCTGGTTTTCCAAAATTATCATTGTCTTTAAGATTAACATTATGGAAGGCATTTTAGTGTCTCATTGCAGTGAGGAAACACCATGACCATGCCAACTCATATAAAGTAAAACATTTAGTTGGGCTGGATTGTAGCTTCTGGGATTCTATCTATTATCCTCATGGCAGAAAGCATGGGAATTTGCAGGAGGGCTTAGAGTTCTACATTTTGATCCAGGATTCTGTCTTCCACAGGGAGCCAGGATAAAGCTCCCTTCCAAACTGGATAGAGTTTGAGCATAGGAGCCCTCTAAGCCCTACCTACACAGTGACAAACTTCATTCAACAGGGGAACACCTATTTCACCAAGGCCACAAGCCCTAATACTGCCTCTTTCCATGTGCCAAAGGTATTCAAAACACCACAGTCTATTCATTGGCCTCCATAGTCTTGTTCAGACATGTGAATCTATGTAGGGCATAGCTAGCTGGCCATAGCATAATACAAAAATACTTAGCCCAACTTAAAAAAAACCCATAGTCTACAGCAGCTTCAGCAATGTTAAAAGTCCAATGTTTGAAGTCCCTTTTGAAATTCATGCACTTTCTTCATTGTGATCCCATGTAAAATCAAAATCAAAATGGAGATCACATACTTCCAACATCACAAAATATAAACTACCATTCCAAAATGTCATAATGAGGATACTGGACAGAAAATCAACCAGGGAAAACTCCAAACCCTGCATCTCCATATAACACCTTTCATATCTAACACCTTTAAGCTTTCTTGACTGCAAAACAATTCTGTCTCTTGGGGTGGTCCCCTCCCTTTAGCAGCTTTTCTTGTCAGCTATTGTACAGCTGTGGCATCTCTAACAGCTTGAGGTCTCCAAGGCAACTTAACTTCACAGCTTCTTGTTCCAATATGTGGGATCCATACATGATCTTCTGTGATTTAGCAAAAAGCTTTGGGTCACTTTTCCAGCTCTGTCATCTATAGCATTCTAGAATCTGTGTGACTCCACTCCACTGCTGCCACTGCTCTTAGTTGTGATCCCATGGTATTGTTATCTACAACATGTGTGGTCTTCTGCTACAACTAGACTTCAACAATAACCACTCATAGGCTCTCTTCATGGTGCCAAGCCTCAAATTCTTTGCATGACCCCTTTAGTCCTGGGCCATGAACTGCAATTAAAGATACACCTTCACCAATAGCCTATACTTTCCTCTCACAGTACCATGCCTCAAATGATTTTTGTGACAATTTTATACCTTTAAAATCTATACCATTTGGGAGATTCTTACAGATTACCAAGTCCACTGACATCATGAGGTACAACCTTGTCTATCTCTTGAACATAGCTTCTTTGAACTCTCAGAAAACACTTCCCAGATTTCTCCTCAATGATGCTAGACTCTTAATAATCACCAATAATTTCTTAGCCCCACCTAATCAGCATCAATTGTCCCAGACACTTTCTATTCTTGACTCTAAAGGCAAAGGTGCATGGTCAAAGCTGAGGAGTTCTGCTGCTTGTTGGGGCTTAAATATGGCCTTCTATTACATCATTGCCAGCTTTCTGTTTTCCAACTCTTTCACTATCATAGCTTTATTGTTTTAAAACTTGTTCTATAGATTGAATTTGAACTCAGGGTTCTGTATGCCTCTGTATTCTGAGAACTGGGTAAAAAGTTATGTACCACCATGCCTGGAGCTAAGTTGTTGTTTACCTGTAACTTGTTCTGTATCAGGCTAGCCTTGAACTCAGAGAGCTGCTTGCCTCTGTCTCCTGGGAATAAAGGTATGTCCATGCCTGGACTTAAGCTTTTTATGACCATTATTCCTCAAGGTATAGATCAAAACCACGTGGTTTTCATTATCAAGGGCTGGATTACATGTGTGCCCTCCATTTCTGGATTATAATTCATTCCAGATTAAAAGTCCACAAGACAACTATAAGGAGGACATAATAATTCTTGCCATGGCAAACTATCTCTTGTTCAATTGAAAACACATAAATAATAAGTTAGCAGGGTGGGATTTAGCCTCAAGTCACTACTCTCTTAATTCCATTTAATATCCTTGACCACAGGATTCAGCTCCATTCACTTCTTGGTTCCCTTTTACTCTTTCACCCATATATATTGTGTTTTTCCTTTCTAGGTTTGCTAAGTCTGATCAAAAGACTCTTTATTAAAATGACTCATGGAGTAGGAGGGTGTTGGAGAGATGGTTCAGTTGTTAAAAGCAGTGACTGCTCTTCCAGAAGTCCTGAGTTCAATTCCCTGCAATCACATGGTGGCTCACAACCATCTGTAATGGGATCCGATGCCCTCTTCTGGTGTGTCTGAAGGCAGCTACAGTACTCATATACATAAAATATATAAAATAAATCTTAAAAAAAAATAAGTGACTCACAGGAGAGAGACAATACTAGGCTGCTTTGAGACATCCCTTTTCAATGCAACCATCTGAATCTCTTCACTTTAACTTCAGGAAGACTCCCCAGAAGAGGGCAAAAAGCAGGCACGTTCTTCACCAAAACTTCACAAGATTGCTCTCTAGGCAACATATTAAAATTATTCTCATAGAGTTCAAATCAGCATCAATACAACTCTCTTCCATTTTCTTACTAGTATAGCATATTAAGCCCCACTTAAAGCATTACTGCTCTCCAAATCCAAAGTCTCCAAATCCACATTCTTCCAAATAAAATCATGGTCAGGACTATCACAGCAATACCCCACTTCTGGTACCAACTTTTCTCTTAGTTAAGGTTTTATTGCTGTAGAAAAATACCATTACTAAGGTTCGTTATGAAGAAAACACTTAGTTGTCGATTACGTGCAGTTTCAGAAGTCTAGTTCACTATCATCCTGGCAGGAAGAATGACATGGTCCTGGAAGAGCGTAGAGTTCTAAGTCTCCAACAAAAGGCAGTTAGGAGGAGTTTTTCTTTTATAGGCAGCCAGGAGACTCTCTTGCTTACTGGGAAAAGCTCGAGCATAGCAACCTTCCAAGGCCTGCCTACAGAGTGACATACTTCCTTCAACAAAGGAACCTCTATTCCAACAAGGCTATACCTCTTAATGGTGCCACTATTCAAACTGCCATGGAAGGGAAACTAGTAACTTCTATGAATACAAATAAGTAAATTATTGCTGAAAATGCAGTGCAATTTCAAAATAATATAAACTTTGAGTTTTAATTAAATTTCCTAATGTAATCTTCTATGCACTTAACTTGACATGGTTTGACTATTTTGTAGTGGTGACAAAACGATCCTCAGATATATTTAGCATCTGTTCATGGCACATACCTAGACTGAACTTTAGCTGATTCTTAAGGCAATATGGTCATGAAATTGTAGTGGGTAGCATGAACAGTGAGAAATTCAAATTTTTAAATACTTTGTTTTGAATATTTTCCTTTGTTCCTGTACAAAGGAAAACAAAATGGAAATCTTTCATAGTTTTAGAAAACCTCAGTTACAAAAAAGGGAGTGTGATTTAAAAAATATTACCGACTTTCATCTGCAAATAATGTACAGATACTGAAATATTTAGCTGCTAGGAGCCTGGTTCACTCTGGAACCATTACCTAACAAAATCCCCATCCTCCCAAATACCACTCCCCTTCCTTCTTTTCCACCCCTTCTGCCTGGTCCTTGCTGCTGGGGCAGACTTCTAGCTGGTCTGTTCCCGTGAAGACACTATATCTCAATTCATCCTAGAGGACCCGCTGCACTCAGAGCAGTTGGACCCACTGCACTCAGAGCAAGTCAGGATCCACTGCTCTCAGAGCAGCTGAGGATAGGCTGCACTCAGGGCAGTTGTACAACAGCTTGACTGCTCTACTGAAGACCCAACAGTCTGAAGGCCTCCCAGGGGATCCACTGCAGCCAGGGCAACAGATCAGCAGCTTCTCTGCCCCTGTGAAGAGCCCCCAGTTGGAAGGCCCCACAAGTGGTCTGATACAGCCAGGGCTACAGACCTACTAGGAGACCTGAAGCAACCTAGAGACAAAAAAGGCAGGCTCCAGATAGTCACCCAGACCAACAAACACCAGGGATATCCAGATGGCAAAGTCAAGCTCAAGACCACAAGCAACACAAGCCAAAATACATGGGCATCATCAGAACTCAGTTCTCCTACTACAGCAAGTCCTGAATACACCAAAACACCTGAAAATCAGTAATCTGTCCTAAAATCCCATCTTATAAAGATAATAGAGTCCTTTAAGGAGGATATCAAAAACTCACTGAAAAAAAATACAGAAATACAGGTAAACAGGTAAATAAAGTGATCCAAGACCTAAAAGTGAAAGTAGAAACAGCCGGGCGGTGGTGGTGCATGCCTTTAATCCCAGTACTTGGGAGGCAGAGGCAAGTGGATTTCTGAGTTTGAGGCCAGCCTGGTCTACAGAGTGAGTTTCAGGACAGCCAGGGCTAAACAGAGAAACCCTGTCTCGAAAAACAAACAAAAAACAAAACAAAATGAGGGTAGAAACAATAGAGAAAACACAAATGGAGGCAAAACTGTGTTGCGGGAAATATTAAAAATGAATCCACCCCGCAAACTCTCTTTCACACTGGACCACATTCTAGTACTGGTACTGGCCAGCCACAACACTATGTCCTTCTTGCTGTCCCTCTTGCCGAGAGGTATTAAATAGCTCTTGGTATTTTCTCCCAGCTAGAAAGAGCATCTGGCTTACATACGATGTTTTACACCCCCTCACAATCAGTATCTAGCATCTAGTTTCCAGTAAAAGCATGAACTTATTTATCCACCAGGTTTATATAATAATAAGATCACAATTTACAAGATGCCAATACAATAATTTCAGAGCCAAATGATAGAGACAATGTTTAACCCATTTATTGTAACCTTGTAAGATCTTTAGCTACCTGTGGCTGATTAAAACCATGTAGGGGTCAGGATCATCATCTTCACCTGCTTCCATGATGAAAGAGCCTTGACATAGGAGGAAATTAACTAAATAGAAGTCCAATGGCTCACACTCTAAGATCAAGAATTGATAAACAGGACCTCATGAAATTGGAAAACTTCCATAAGGCAAATGACATAGTCAATAAAACAAATTGATGATTGGGAAAAATCTTCATTAATCCCACATCTGATAGAGGGCTAATATTCAAAATATATAAAGAACTCAAGAAGTTAATCACCAAAAAACCAAGCAACCCAATTAAAAAACGCTTATAGAACTAAACCGAGAATTCCCAACTGAAGAATCTCGAATGGCTGAGAAGCACCTAAAGAATCTTCAAAGGTCTTAGTGATCAGAGAAGTGCAAATCAAAACGGCACTGAGATTCCACCTAACACCAATGAGAATGGCTAAGATCAAAATCTAAGGTGAGAACACATGTTGGAGAGGATGTGGAGAAAAAGGAACACTCATCCACTGCTGGTGGGATTGCAAACTGGTACAACCACTCTGGAAATCAATCTGGAGGTTCCTCAGAAAATTGGTAATAGATCTAATTGTAAACCAGCAATACCACTCTTGGGAATATACCAAAAAGATGCACCACCATGCCACAGGGCACGTGGCACAGCACCTTATTTGTGATAGAATCTGGAAACAACGTAGATGTCCCACAACGGAAGAATGGATATAGAAAATGTGGTTCATTTACACAATGGAATACTACTCAGCTATTAAGAATGAGGACATCCTGAGTTTTACAGTCAAATGGATGTATCTAGAAAATATCATCCTGAGTGAGGTAACTCAGACCAAAGAGACATGTGTAGTATGTACTCACTAATAAGTTGATATTAGCAAAAAAAAAAAAAAAAATTACAAATACCCAAGATCCAGTCCTCAGATATCAAAAACGTCAACCAGCTGAAGTGTCCAAATCAGGATGTCTCAGTTCCATTTGGGAGAAAGAAGAAAGTAATCACAAGTATGGAGAGAGGGACCTGGGAGGCAAAGTGGACAGGAGGGAGGAAGTGAGGGGACACAGGGGAACCTGATCTGGTATTGGGTGAGGGAAAAGAACTGAAGACCTGAGGGCCAGCAGAAAGAATGGAAACAGGCAACCTCAGCAAATAGGAGGTTGGGAGAACCCTCCAGAATTTACCAGAGGCCTGGAAGGTAAGAGATAATCAGTAATTTGTAAAGTCCATCTTCTACCAGGAAGATAGACAACCCCATTGTCACAACTCTGACCCATAATTGCTCCTGCCTGAAAGAATTACAGGGATGGAAATGGAGAGGAGCCTGAGGAAAAGAAGGTCCAGGTCCAGGCCCAAAGTGGGATCCAGCTCAAGGGGAGGTCCCAAGGCCTGACACTATTACTGAGTCTAGGGAGTACCCACAAAAAGGGAACTATCTTGACTGCCCTCCAAAAGACCCAACAAGTAGCTGAAAGAGTCAGATGTATATATTTGCACCCAACCAATGAACAGAAGTTGCTGACCCCTGTTGTTGAATCACAAAAGGCTGAAAAAAGTTGAGAAGGACGATTCTATAGGAGGACCAGCAGTCTCAAGTAATGTCTACCCCCGAGATCTCTCAAACACTGGACTACGAAACAGGCAGCATACACCAGCTGATATTTGGCTCCCAACACACATACAGTAGAAGACTTCGGGGTCCGTGTTTATTCAGAGATGATGTGCCTAACCCTCAAAAGACTGGAGGCCCTAGGGTGTTTTGAGGTCAGGTGTGGTGAGGGTGTGGGGGAATCCACATGGAGACAGGGAGTGCGGAGGAGATGTGGGATGTGGAGCAGTCAGAAGGTGGATGGGGGTGGGGATGGGGAATGGACTATGGAGTGTAGAAAATAAATTAATTTAATAATAATAAAAAAAAGATGTGAACACCAAAAAAAAAATGGGGTAAAGAGCTAAACAAAGAATTCTCAACCGTGGAATACTGAATGGCTGAGAAGCACCTAAAGAAATGTTCAACACCCTTGGTCATCAGGGAAATGCAAATCAAAACAACTTGAACTTAATTGTGAGACTATAACTATCTAGCATTCAACTGATGTACCAAAGGCAGGGGCCTGCTGTTGAGGCCTGCATCTCTTTCTCCCCCGTGTTGACCTGTTGCTGTATGGCACCTTAGTTAAAAGGAGGCAATGTATAAATGAGTTATTTTATTGTAGGAAGGAGAAAATATGCTGGTCAAGTAGAGAGAAAGAAAGGAGAGGAGAGAGAGAGAAAGGAGAGAAAGAAAGCAAGAGAAGAGAACAAGGAGCAAGAAGAGAGAGAGAGCAAGAGAGGGAGAATGAGAGGAAGAGGAAGAGTGGGAGAGCAAGAGAGGAACAAAGAACAAGAGAGGGAAAGAATAAGAGAGTGAGAGAGTAAGAGAATGAGGAGGGGGCAAACCACCCCTTTTATTGTATGGGTGTGGCATGCCTGGCTTGTGGTCAGATGACTGGGTGTAAGGTCCAGCTAGAATCCTGGGAGCTTGAGGCATTGTCTGCCTGAGCACACATCTCCTGCAGGGCAGTTGTGGGGGGTTTGGGCTGAAATCTGAGACATCATCTCAGGAGCTATCACCAAATGCTGTCCCTTGTGAATAAATTTTCTCTGCTCAGTGGGTCTCTGGGGTTCTGAGGTGGCATCAATGACCTGAGAATAAATATTACCTGAGAAACAGGAAGTACAGAGAAAGCAGCTTCCAAAACTATAGAAATAATAGAGGTTGATATTAAAATGGCTACTCCTAGAGGCTCACAGCCATTCATTGAACTGAGTACATGGTCCCCAATGAAGGAGTTAGAGAAAGGATTTATGGAGCTGAAGGATTTGCAGCCCCTTAGGATGAACAACAATATGAACTAACTAGTACCCTAGTTAGAGCTCCCAGGGACCCAACTACCAACCAAGGGCTATACATAGTGGGACTGATTGTTTTGGCAGCATGTGTATAGTAGAGGATTGCAAATTTGATCATCAATAGAAGGAATGGACCTCGGCCTTGTGAAGGTTTTGTGCCCCAGTGTAGGGGAATGCCAGGGCCAATAAGTGGGAGAGGGTGGGGTGGCAGGCATGGGGATGGGGGAGGCAACAGGGGTTTGTTCTTGTTGTTTTTGTTTGTTTGTTTGTTTTTTGGAGGGGAAACTGGGAAAGAAGAAATTTACATGTAAATAAAGAAAATATCTAATAAAAAAATAAAATGAAATAAAATTTACATTGAAAAAAATAAATAAAACAATTTATTTAATAAAATCTTTAAAAAAAAAAAAAGAAATAATAGAGGTTGCTGGCTATCTGGACAGTCTCCCAAAATTTCTCTGCAACATTGGAGCATCCACTTGTAGCCTATTGTTGCAGTATATGCATACACAGTATAAAGTATGAGTTAAAGTAGAAAGTACTCTTCTGAAAGCATTCTGGGAGCAGTCAAGCAAAGGTAGGCGTTTTGCCCAGTGTCTAGCTTTGCTTCATTTGAAGCAAACTCCATATGAAGGTTCTTCGATGCCCGTCATCTTCTCTGAAGTTGTGTGTGGCTTGCCAGGAGCAGACCTGCCTTAGTGTCATAAAAATCCGTATGTTAACAAAACATATTCAAGTGCCATATTTGGTAGGTTATTGAGGACTTTGAAGACCATCTACTGATAGTATATTCCTTGTTTCTAGATATTTACTGTCTAACTTTGAAATCATCTACACGAGAATAAAAAAATTTAATTTTGTAATTAACTAAACCAGTATCTAACATCACCACAAGTTTGATTGTCTAACTACTAACTTACAGTTCTTGATTATCCTAAACAATTCATAATACTACCTTTCAAAAGGACTAGAACTTCATCTCATATTCATAAATGATCTGCATGGGTACAATACCTAAAATTAAAGTTGAAACATATATACAGTATGTTATAGCAAAATATAGTTAATTTTATATCAATATACGAAATACATATCATATACAAAATATTACACTTGTTAATGCTCTTTAGTCTAAACATAGATTCAGTATTCTACTGTTTTTCATATCTTTTCCATATTCTCCCTTTTTGTTTTCATCTCCTCTCCTCCATTTTCCCTATTAGATAGGAAAGAATAAAAGAAGGAAGAAAGAGAAAAAGAAATCCTGAAATCTAGCCTCCTTTACTCTGTTTCCTCCAAGACCATTAACTACTATGACTGATATTTTTTCCACCAAATAAATAAGCCTAATACTGACAATTAAACATAAAAAGCAGGTTTATGTGGGGATGTGTCCTTGGCAAATTTTTCAGTCTCAGAAGATGAAACTGGAAAAAGTCTCAGGTAGACAATGGTATGGAAGCTTTTATAGAGTATGTAGAAGGTGCCTTAATCAATCAAGGAAGGAAAGAGACACATCTTCACAAAATGCATATTAACATTATTCCCACAACACAGTGAGATCTTGTGTCACAAAGGAAAAGAAAATAAAAAGGCGAGCAAGTTCCTGGATGCTATAGAATGTCTACTGCTTTTACAGTAACGAAATAGAACATTGCAATGTTTTACTATATTTTCTAACCTATGTCTTTTTCCTTTTACTAGAAATGAAAATGAAGGGAAATTGTTTTTCTAAATTAATTTTAAATAATATTATTTTGTAACTACAGCTTTAAACATTTTTACAAGTACCTTTCATGTCTGTAAACATTTTCTTTAGTAATTGAGTTTTATAAGAAGATATGATTCTCACAAGAAGATATTTTCTAGCACTACACTTTTACCATTACAATTGAAGTGAAATTTAGATTTTGTGTAATTACTACTTTATTATAGAGAAACAAATGGGAATAATTTTAATGGTATGCTAAATAATACATAGTCAAATTATTTTTAAATTGCCAATCTGTTTGGATATACCCTTTATCATTTATTTTACAGACTTTAGTATAGCAACTGCAGAATTCCTTAGTGAGTCAAACCCCAGGTTTTTCATAATCATAAGTGACTGAATAATCAGAGTTTATATGTACATAAATCAGCCAGTATAATATGCAACATTAACAGAATGCAAAACAAAATCACATAATCCTCCCAATCAATGCTATAACTGCCTGAAACTATATTCAATATCCTGAGTAAATAATGTCTCACAACAAACTTAAGTATAAGACAATTCTCACAAAATAATACAAAGCATATGTAAACAGTCCACACTATTATATCCAATAGTAACAACCTGAGGGCTTATTCTCTATAACGAGAAAAATGACTTGGTTGTTCATACTAGGTACTTTTTCTCAATATTGTACTGAAAATTCTATATGAAATAAGTATCATAATGTGAAACAAATCTCAACTAAATTAAAAGAAAATATATCCACAGATAATATAAATTTTCATGTACCTTAGGGCTGATAAACTGACCAAAGTTATGTAACATAAAATGGAATACAAAAATAATATATGTTTCTAGAGAGCAACAATGATAAACTAGTAAAAGAATGGTTTGTTGAGAATGTCACCATAGGCTCAAATGTTTGAATACTTACTCTCCAGTTCGTGGCACTGGGTAGGTTTAAGGAGGTGTGATTTTGCTGGAGGAAATATATTCTTGAGGGCAGGCTTTGACATTTCAAAACTACAGGCCTTTCCCAGTTTGTTCCCCGTATTGTGCTTACAATTTAAGATGTGAGCTCTCAGTTTTCTGTGCCAGTCATGTTGCCTGC
>JADRCD010231022.1:0-22029 GCA_019843815.1 Montemys delectorum
ATCTTGAAAATAGCTACTCTTCTATTAGAATCAGTGTACCCAGTTTCATGTTAAGGTCCTTGATCCATTGGACTTGAGCTTTGTGCAAGGAGACAAATATAGATCTATTTTCACTTTTTACATACAGATGCCAGTTAGACCAGCACTATTTATTGAAGATGCTTTCATTTTTGGCTTCTTTGTCAAAGATCAAGTGTCCATAAGTGCATGGTTTTATTTCTGGGTCTTCAATTCTATTCCATTGATGAATGTGATTGTCTCTGTACCAATACCATGCAGGTTTTTTGTTTTTGTTTTTGTTTTTGTTTTTGTTTTTTTTTTATCATTATTGCTCTTTAGTATAGCTTAAGTTCAGGGATGGTAAATTTCTTTTACTGTTAAGAATTGTTTTCACTATTCTGCGTGTTTTGTTTTTCCAGATGAATTTGAAAATTGCTCTTTGCATGAGATCCTGAGATCGGACACTATTACCGAGGCTATGGTGTGCTCACAAAAAGGGGCCTATCATGACTGTCCTTTGAAAGACTCAATAAGAGTCTTTGCAGAAAGAGTCAGATGCAGATATTTACACCCAACCAATGAACAGAAGCTGCTGGCCCCTGTGTTTGAATTAGAGAAAAGCTGGAAGAAGCTGAGGAGGAGGAGGACCCTGTAGGAGGACCAGCAGTCTCAACTCTCAACTAACTTGGACCACAGAGATCTCTCAGAGACTGAGCCACCAACCAAGCAGCTTACAGCATCTGATATGAGGTCCCCAACACATATATAACAGAGGACTGCTGGGTTTGGACTCAGTGAGAGAAGATATACCTAATCCTCAAGAGTCTGGAAGCCCAGGGAGTGTGGAGGTCTTGGGGGTGGCGGAGGCGGGGTGGGGAAGGATGGACCATCCTTGTGAAGATGAGGGAAACAGGTATGGGATGTAGAACAATCAGAGAGAGAGTGGACCGGGAGGGGGTTGATAAAATATGGACTGTAAAAAAAAAAAGATTAAATTAAAAGAGAGAGAGAGAGAAGGAGAGAGAGAGAGAGAGAGAGAGAGAGAGAGAGAGAGAGAGAGAGAGGAAATAGCTACTCAAAATGTGATGGATGGCTAAAGCTTGGCTGTGAAGCAAGGGTGGACTGACTCCTCTCCCAGATAGAACATGAGAAAATTTAAAAAGGAGACATAAACAACTGTTTGTATAAGTTGAATATGGAATTATGTATCTATGAATCCATTCAAAATTTATCTGATAATATATTTACCAACATGAAATGGGGTCACAAATAAATAAGAATACCATTGATTTCCAGAAAGCATGAAATTTCTTTTCAAATTCTTGCATCAGATCTTAAAAGCAAGGCAATTTCTTTATTCCTGTTCACAGGACTGTGTTTGGCCAACATGTCAAAATATATAAAATTCATTTCCTTAATTTCAGCTTGCTATAATTAAAGTTTCATTTGGAATGCTGTTATTACTGGAAATATTGATTAATAATTAGTTTTCACCTTAAGATGCAAGTTTAACTCACTTATCCAAGCAGCTAACTCCATTGAAATTCCTAAACTGTAAATGGAGTATTTACCATCAAATTCTGGCAAATTTAAATTCTGCGGTACCACAAAGGACTTGATAGCTATGTGCATATCAGTAAATAGTTTCAACATTCCGTTTTGACTTAGCATTCTTAGTTGCAAAATGAACAAACAAACAAACAAACAAAAAGATGCCATAGTCAGTGAGAGGCCTGACAGGATTCCTGAAGCTGGATTTGTCCCGAATAACATTCATAGTCTCAACACTGATGTGAATGACCCCTTTCTAGTGATCTCATGGGTAAGTTTTCTTGATGCAGTACGCAATGACACTTCATTGAAACACAAGTTTGAGCTATTACCTACATTGCCTTCTATTCATTTTACAAGGGACCATAACTGGGTCATCATTAATAACTATGCCAGATAGATTGTTGATGTGCAAAGAAAATCACTGCTTTCTATAATCTCTTGATTCAGGTGTATTTCAAGGACTAAAGCCATTCCTTCAGTAACATTATCCTTGTCATCAATAAAGATGGCAAGTTGAGCCGTATTTGTAGCATCTGTGTTACTATCCAGCAGTTTTCTCTAGCTGTTAATATATTTTAAATTAATATTTATCAGCTAGCTTTGAAAAGACTGAAAAGGGAAATACTATTTGGTTGTTTCTAAATTTTCCATTATATTTAGATGTTATTTGTGCTATTTACATCAGTTTCCTATAAAAACCCAGCAGTATCCTGAACTGACAAAAATAATGCTTTTGGTCTACTAAAATGAATCATTTTACTCGCAATTGATATGGTTTTTTATGTGTACTGTCCTTGGGAACCCATATACAATCTCTCTCAAAGGCTGCCCACTTGGGTAAACAGGAAGAAACCATGAACAGAAATTTCCCAGCGCTCTAGTCTAACCCCACAATTTTGTCCTCACTGATCTCAGAGCTGTGTCACACCTCACAATATCAGATCAGCAGCACTGATCAACTACCTCCGGAACTTTAGAGAAAAAACTAAGTCTACTTAAATAACGCAGAGCACTCAAAAAGTGGCAGAAAGAGACAGGGAAAGGGAAGATAGATGGACAGAGGGACAGACAGAGGGATGGAGGGAGGAAAGGCCTTATAGGAAGGGAGGAAGAACCTTTTTAACTCTTCAAAACAAAATTAAGAAAAATCAATTTTACTTTCAAGAAAGCCTACCACATAAAAAGAAACACTAAATACAATAGGTAAATTTAAAAATAGAACAATTTTTTAATTAAAATGATTCAAGAACAAGCAGTTCATTTAAACTGAAAACCAGACTGTTTAATGCAATATTCTTCAAACTTGAATAATAAGTAGAAATTCTTGGGAAAATATATTCAATAACTAAATAATTTATTTTTATTTCCTAGTGTTATTTGCATGTAGAATAACATTAAAGTTAACTTCAAAGTCCTTACAAGTGCTACATAGCTAAAGTACATGAGCAATGTTATAAGCAAAATTATAAAACTAATGGAATTTAGATTTAAAACATTAAACTATCATAACAATGTTATAAATAATAATTTGTGTATTTGATGTGCACATCCAGTTTTTTTAAAGGAAACAGTAAGATTAGTTTCTTGAGTAATATATATTTTACATAGATGGTTTTAATAACCATTGTTTAGATCTTTGTCACTGTCAATGATTCTTATTATTAGACAATTCTTTTAAATGCTGACTACTAATTTGAACAAACTAGTGGATTTAATTAAATGCTATAAATTACAAATCTGATGATAATGTTTCAATATTATTCAGCAAACTGTCTTCATTGTTGATTTTGTATGATAATAACTGGTAATGAGCCTTGGCAACTTGCTAAGTACTCAGACAGAATTTGTTCACAGCAAGGATCCATGAGTACAAGCAGAATCCATCTTAAACAAGAACCATGTTTATATGCTTTATCCTCGAGTCCACTCATTTTCCTTCTTGTATGTCTTGTGGAAGACAAAGGTTAAAAACAAAAGCTTGTTAAGACATATTGCTTCTCCTCCTCCTTTTCTCACCTTCCTATCCCCAATTCTCCCCTCTGACTGCTCCATTCCTATATTTCTCTACCTGTCTGCTTCACACTCTGAACGTCTATGCCGTCTATGCCTCTGACCATCCCTCCACATGGTCCAATTGCTGATGCTGTCTTCATGCTTCTCATTCCTTTTCTGGGCTGTCTAGTTCACCATTTTTTACAGGAAAGAATGAACGCTACTTCTATTTCTGCCTCACTGTCCATTACTGTTTGAAATGATGACAAGAAGGTTCCTGCTTCATTCCTTCAGATTCCAGAAAAGAAACTATGACAGCCCAAACATATATGTTGGTTACAATCTGTATCTGTGACTACAGCTCACATGTTGGTACACACTTTGGCATGGCAGTTGGAGTGGGCTCTCTGAGGAGGACCGAAAGGATGCTTTTTGTAGACATAGACAATTAATTGTTGTTGCTCACAATTATTATGTAGGGTGCTTGAATTATCCAGGTGGTTCTTGCTTTGAAGGTATTCTCCCAAAACCATTCAAGGAGATTATTCTGTACAACTAAAATAAATGACATTTGCATGTATATGGAGCACCTTACACTTAGAAAGATGAGGAGAACCCAAGCTATCAGCATGTTTTTCCATTAATCCAAGATTCTGCTCTTAAAGAGAATCATTTACAATACTGAAGTTTATGGGGAGAGATAAACATAGAAGAGTGTGATTTTTATCACCACAATTTACAAGGAAGATGTAGTAAATATTTAATCTCAGTCAGGGGTTTCTAACCTTCCTTTGATCATTCAGTTCTCAGATAAAAGACATGAAACTTTTATACTTATGATAAGCCTTTAAAGCACTAGAGCTGGGCAGATCTCTATCCTCTAAGCTGTTTTGTCTACTTCCCTATCATTAACCCCAAGATATAATTTGCCATGTTCTTCCTGACAGCTTTTACTGTGCTCTTACTCCAATTGTCTAGCCCTCATGACCAGATTTTCTTGATTCACTTACATTATGGCATCTTTTCACCACCTTCTCCTCACTTCATTTGTTTTAGGGATAACTTGGGGAGCAAGGTTCCACAGCATTATTTGGTCTCTGTGAGGACCACCTCATCACTAAGGCATTCAGGGCCAGTATTTAGCATTAGAATACTCATCAACAGACCAAACCTTAACAGTTTTAAATTAAGGAGGTAGATTTGCAGAACAAAGGCTGGTAAATATGAGGACTGAGTCATAGGCCTAGACCTTTGGATACAGAATTCAGCATTACAATACATAACAGACTAAGCCTCAACAGAAAAATGCAAAAGAACATCTCCCCCTTACAAATTAAATATTATAACATTCTTCTAAAAAGGCTGATTTCTATAATACTGGAATATGTACAAATCAACAGAAGGACTAAGATTGTTTCCATAGTAAAATGTTATTAAGTAAAATTATGTAATCATTTTAATTAACATTTAGGCTGAGGATGTAGTTGAAAAGGTGTTCATCTAGCATGCAGAAATCCTGGCCTCCATATCCAGTACTTCATAGATGAATACATGGGGGAACATCTGTATTCTAAGTACTCAGAGGGTTGAGGCCAGATAAACAGAAGGACAGGATCATTGTCAGCTATGTAACACATTGTATAAGACTCTGGTGAGCCTTAACTTACTGGAGTCTCCGAGTGAACAACTTTGAGCTGGGAAATCGATGCAAAAGCAAGAGGAATTTTATTGTTCCAGCATGCTGGGCTTGTCCTGCACATGAAGGAGAGAGAAAATGACCCTGCACAGCCCATTCAGTGAGTTTTATACAATTTTCAGAGCAGCAGCCATTAGGTACAATGTCATTGGCAGAACAGTGTGACTTTTAAACTGATTGGTCTTTAGGGAATGAGGTGGCAAGGACTTCCCTTGTCTGTAGGTGGCCAATGGTCACTGAATGTGTCTATGTGCTCTGGGCCTCTCCCACCCATAGATTCCCCACCTCCTTTCACCTATGGTCTGAGGAATGTAATTAGTCTCTCCCTTCCAGAGTGGAGGGGTGCCTATGTGCTCTTTGACCTTTCTCTTCCAGGAGGGGAGGAGTCTGGTGGAATTTTCCAAAGTTCCTGAGCTGACCTCTTCAGTTGTAGCAAGTTCAAGGTACATGAGGTTCTAGTTTTTAAAATACATTTGTATAGACATAATCAGAAAGTTATATAAAGTCTCTGTAAAGGTAGTTCACTATTAGTTATTGTAATATTACTGGTTTGGGCATGTTAATTATGTATCCTGAAAATATGCTGAATTCAATTATTTGTTCTCTCCATTTGTGTGTGCGTGTGTGTGTGTGTGTGAGAGAGAGAGAGAAGAGCTGGGGACTAGGATCCATTCTACCTTGGCAAATATTGACAATTGTTCTCTTCCCTCCCTCTTTTATTTCTTCACCTGCTAATTGCTGTCTAGAATTTAAGACAGTAAGTTGAATGATGGTGGCAAAAATGGACATCTTTTTCCAGATCCTTATATTAAAGGGAAGGTTTTAATTTTTTTCCTAATTCAATATGATATTAATTATGAATGTCCCATATTATGCTGAAGTATGTTAGTTAGCATTCTGTCTAAACTCCACCCCACAGTTACCTGGCAACAGCTATGTATGCTTCGCCTGACCCACTATAAAACGGGCTGCTTGCCCCCCCCTTCCTTTCTTGCTCTATTGTTCCCTTGGTTTCTTGCCTTCTTCCTCCTGCTCTGTCCTCTTGTCCTTTCCCTATTCCCTTCCCCCCTCTCTTTCCAAATGCTCATGGCCAACCTCTACTTTTCTACTTTCTCTCTCTGCCTTTCTCTGCCTCTACTACCCTCTTAAGTCCCCTCCCCATGCCCTGAATAAACTCTACTCTATACTATACCATCATGTGGCTGGTCCCTTGTGGGAAAGGGATGCCTTGGCATGGGTTTACTGAGACATCTCCTTCTGCCATACCTTACCACACCTCCACAGAACATAACTGCCTCTTTATCTTTATTTTTTTTTAGAAACATATCATATGGTGCTGTGACTTAGATTTAGAAACTTTGCAGGACCCATTCTTCCAGTTCCCCAGAGACATGTCACCCCAGTGCCAGCAATGTTCATCTTATACATAGTTTATGCAAAATTTTTATCATTAAGGATTATTGAATTTTATAAAATGTCTTTCTACATCTACTAAAATTGGTAACTATTTTGACAATTCTATTGATATGGTATATCACATTTATTAAATTCTATATATTAAGGATATATTCATTTATATAAAGAGTTCTGGGTAGAGACAGAGAAGTAAACAAAGAGAGAGCTTGGTGGTGGTGGTGTTGATGATGATGATGATGATGATGATGATGATGATGATGTGTGTATGTTTGTATATATTAGGGTGTAGTGAATAGAAGAAAAAATGAAGAGAGTAATATTAAGATCAACTTGATACTCATAAACATTCTTTTATATATGTTGTTGGATATAGCTTACTCTTATTTTGTTGAGAGTTTTGCCTCAATTCTTCTCAATAATATTGCCTGGTAGCTTTCTTCTTGTTGTTTTATGATGTCACTGTCTGATTTTGCTATCAGATCAATGCTGACTGATTTTTCTTTGGTTCTTCATTTTTTCATTTTCATATATTTTGATTGTATTCTTTCTTTTTTCCCAGACACTATACTCCCTACTCATACAGGTTCATGCTCTTTATTTCCTTCTCAAAAAGACAGAAAGAGAGAACAAACCAAACTAAAAAAAAAATGTTTGCAGAGGCATGTATGTTTAATCTGACTGAAAGATACGAGGCACACCTATAACAAAATGCTATCGTATAATACCCAAGTAATATATACCATGTTTCTTGAGCATTGTAGCTCAAAAGAACTTCAAAATTATAATCCTCTTACTTCAGTCACTCAAATAACAGGACTTACAGGTAGGTACCAGTATACTTTGTACAATTTGTATGATTTCTGATTGCCAATTATAGAACTTTAATGGAATTGAATAAATAGGATCTGTACAAAAATCAAGCTGTTCAAATAAGGGCACTAAAAGTTGGGAGGATTATAGCTCGGATTGTATTGATAAGGCAAATCCTTCTAGAAAAGCAGGACTAATACTCAGTGAGAAAATACCAGATAAATATCTGCATAAAGCCTGAAATTGAGACAGACATGTAATGTAGCAATTTCAGAGGGAAATAGGGGCTATCATTGGCATTGGCCCAGTACTTGAGCAGTTGAAATTTGCAGAGATCACTGACTGGACTTCCCAAAAGAGTTTTAAGGGTAAGCGTTTGGTGAGAGAGCAAACAGTTGTTGTGACTTAGTTTGGAAAGAAAACATAGCATGATTGAACAATGAGATTGGCAACACTTATGACACCCTCTAGCCCCATTAGATTAAAAAATGTGCCCGTTAGCATTAGCACAAACCTAATTATCCCAGGGATTACCCATCTGCAGTGTTTCTTCCTTCTTGCTCTTCTTTATTTACACAGCCACACATAACCCCCATGACTCTGCAATCCAAATCCCGTTCTCCAGAATACTGTTCCAGGCTTTATTCTAGCCATAAGTAAATCTTAGCAAAGCTATCCACAAGTGCCAATCTCTGGACCTCATACCCCTTGGCCCAGAGTAAACGCTTGTCTACTCTGCAAACCAGATGAAACTTAGATTTCAACTATGAACTGAGATAAAATATATCCAAGAGCCCCATGGAGAAGAAAACAGAGCCTATGACATATGGCCCACTAATGAAGAGAGAATTTATTAGACATCAGATGATAACCAGCAAATAGAACCTTAAAGGTGATGAGGGTAGTTAGAATCTCAACTGGCCAAAGCAATGGAGCAAATGAGGATGCATATGGAACACTTCATAAAATAAGCCAAAAGGACGAGGTTAAAGAAGGAAAAGGAGATAAGCAAAGTGATGAGAAAGCAGAGCAGATGCTCAAAGGATGAGCAGAAGGATTGCATAGACCAGTGCCTTTGGCAGGATGAACAGGGTCACTCAGGAGAGTCAGCAAAAAGTAAATAAAGAATAAAACTAAATGGGAGGGATGGAAACCTCTTTGAAATCCAAAGTCAAGGAGCTGAATGTCAATGGGTTCCAGTTCCTCTTTGTTAATCAAATGAGAGTTCTTCTATGTGGAAATGACCTTTGAAAATCTATACTTTTAAATCTATTATTAATCTATCCTAACATGTGAAACCAATAATCAGTAAATTAACTGAAAAGCATCACACAAAAACAATGACAATGATTCATCAATTTTTCTGAGTGCAAAACTTCACAAAGATAGTAACAGAATTAATATTCTCACACTTTTACAAACCCAAGAATATCCCTGTACCTTCTGTTCATTAAGCATTAAATAGAAACGCAAAAATGGACTGGGGAATGCCCCACAGCATCTCTGGGTAGACAACTTTTAGGCTATGATCTTGTTTTCTCTGACAGAAGAAAGTGAATAAATGACAAAATTTTCTCAAGAACTGCATACATTATTAGTTAAGTTGCATATTTCTTACCTAGAGTGAAAAGCTGTCTCCCATGAAATATATTCCTGGCTTATGTGCTCAGTGTTGGGCCTCAATGCTGCTATTTGCTGATTCCTTGAACATTTAAAGATTTTCCTGTAAAGAGTTATCTGTAAACGATAGTGCAGTGGGAACTTTTTATATCCCTATTACTTAACTGATTGTACCATACAGGTGCTGGATTATCATTTTAAAATCTTGGAAATATATTTGCTGAGAAAGTTCAAGGGAAACACTGTCTAAAAAATTGACTTCATGTTTTCAAAAGATCTTTCTTAGCCTCATTTAAGTGTGTCCATTTTTTTTTAAATTAGTATAGAACTTGGAAGTTTCTAGAAAAATTCTATGGGGTTATGACAATTAAGAGGATTCAGAGTCTGATGTGGATGCTCTCATCTTTTAGAAAAGCCCTCCAGGTATAGCTTTAAGGATTGGAAACATCAGCTAATCATCTCCTCATAGACTATACCATTCTGGACATCAGAAGGATAGAGCAGCAACCAGGAACCCAGCACCCACATGTTACTGTAGCCGACTGACTTTACAGTGGCCATTCACATCGCTTTTGTTCAGCAATACTGGTCAGAAATACCAGGATGAAGATTTTGTCCTATTATGCACACTGAAAAAATGGGATCATGATTTTAAGTTGATGGACTATTTCATGTATCAATAAATATGTTACATATGATTAATAGCTATGCATATTGCATGTGGATAGCATATATGTAATTTATGCCAAATATCAAGTATTTGTCTGTTAGCATAAGATTTCCAGTAAATAAAATAAAAGCAAAATGCCAATCATCTAGGATTTATAAAGAATGGCTTGCTGCAAATTAATCACTTGTCAACCCATAACTAAAAAAATATGTTAAGCAGAAATTTACAGAGATCAAAGCATGTCTTGACAAAGCTAGTGTCCTACATTCTTTTGCTTAAGGGAATGCCACTGGCATCTAATCATTTCTTGATAGACTATAATAACCAACTACTATTGTGCTAGGAGTCCATATAGTACATATATAATTGGAGAAATCACTCTTTGATAAATTCTCAAAAGATTTATAGATTTTTTTACTCATTCTAATTTATCATGAGATGAGAAACCAAATATGCGGTATCCTGCTGTATGCACAGTAAATAAAACACATACTCACACATATATATGAGGGGAAATTTTACATCAATGCGTATTATTCATTATTTTAGGTGCTATCTTACTTATGTTAGTATAGATGATATTTATGAAGTCTATAGATAAATATTAGACATCCTATGCTATCACCAAGAAGGAAATCAAGACTTGGAAAATTGAAATAGTTTATTCAGTATTTCGTGCATATAAATTATGAACAAGGGCTTAAACCCAATTCTTCTTGCCCTACATTTACTTTCAGTACTTTATTGAATGGAATTTCAATTTTCTCCTTTACTTCCAGCTGAATTATCATCCAAACAGTAAAGGTTCCTACAAACTTGTTTTTCAAACACAAATTATGCAAAATATTATGCTATAAATGAGAAAACATTACTTGAAACAAAAAGTGCAGGACTCCGCAGAGTTTGTAACATCTAGCTAATGTGTTTAATAAATTCCCCAAAGAGCATTCCCATAATACTCCTTGGACCTTCAAATGTAAGTAATATAATGTACCATGTCATTACTATGCTAGGAACCAGAGGAAGGTTAACCAGATGAGAAAAGTGAGGTCTAATCATATTAATCTTTGCATTCAGTTTTTATTTACAATTAATTAATATATATATTAAAATAAATTCTAGAGAAACAATGCTTAGTAAATTGTTATCTTTTATCATATAGAATATAATTTCAAATAAAAAGTTTATCTTCTAAGAATGGCTACAAAGCACACCTACCATATAAAATATATACTATGATATATACATATATATGATACATAAAACATATACCATGATATAATATGGTACAATTGTACTAGAAACTTCCACTAAGAGCAGATACTCTACCCTGAGCTCCTCATGATCTCTTGTAACAAAAAAAATCCATTTCCTGCTTTCTTAATGACAATGATTAAAGGATTTAATTTATTTATTTAGCAATTTCCATTTTATACATTTTGAACAATAAAAAAATACTTGAGATACCATTGAAGGCTCAAAAAATCTTTCACTGCAACTAAATCTCTTGTAATTTGTTGAAACATTTTAATGAGATGTCATTTTAGGAATACAGCAAAATGTCATTCTATAGGCCTTGAAATAAAGGGTTCTGCCGAATGAAATGACATGCCTAGTTAAAATGATGCATCATAGAAATGGGAGTGAAATTTGTTAACTATTTTATATGTATTTTGAATATATTGAATATCAACTCTAGTGCTACAGATAACTAAATTGAAGTTAGGAGAGATGAATTGATTACCGAGCACCTGAAACTCAGGTTAGAAGTCAGGATGCATGACTCAAAGTCTCTTTACTACCCTCTCTCACATTTACTTGATTATTTAATATATTACAATTATCATATACTGATATTTCCATTTAATCACTATTAAACGATTATGTCAGTCTTGGAAGGTTTAAAAGAAAAAAAATATATTCTTAATATAATTCTCCATTTTACCTTAGAAATGTCCCCTCACCCAGCTGACCTCTACCTAACCTATACCCTTCAACTTGAAATCAAAGACCATGGCAGCTCATGATTTCTTCTTCTCTTTGGACATTTTTGCTGTCTCATCAAGTCCAGTAGAAATAGAACTTAAGTTTGATTAACTGCAGTACAAGCTAAACCCCAAATAAAAATCAATGGGGCATACATGGAAGAGAAAGTAAGTCATCTTATCTAAAAGCCAAAGTAGCTTCATCGTAAACGTGTTTCAGTACTCGGAATATAATTTCTGGTTTTGTATGAATTTATTTTAATTCCAAAGTTGATCAAAGCAACCTATAAGATTATCTTGGCCTCCAGTACAGAAGACTTTGAAAAGGATGTAAATGAGTATGTCTAGAAAGTCAGTCTACCAAAAAATCAAAACATGTTTTATTAAGTATTCACCATCACAACCATTGTGTCATAAGAAGTATCGTGACCCTTGAATTATCAACTATCACTAAACCATGACCAGAGAATAGATGTGTCATAATGTGAATATGTATTACCTATAAAAGAATGGCATTATTCCTGGTGACTATTATGGCACAATATATATATAATATAACAGAACTCCAAGGAGACAGAATAAACCAAGAAAAACTGTGATTAATACTGCAAAGGTTGCAGCACTGAAGTAAAGCTCTGTGACACTCATTTACAGCAGAGTAGTGAAGCTTCCTTTCAGAAAGAAACATCTTTCTGAAGGTGTCAGATATGAGTCATGTGGAAGAGGAGGCCAGTGCCATGAGTTAACGGAAAACAAATGAGAGCTTTCTATCCTCCATTTGTCTGTATAAATTGATGACTTTATGTACAAAATGAAACACTTTTTGACATTTGATGTTGAGGTCCCATATGTGGAAACAGTTCTTTTCAAAATCAATAGAGAAAAAGGTCAGAGGTATATTACATGAAACTGGAATTATTATTATTATATACACACCCAGAGCTGCTGTTGAAAGAGAAGTACAGAAGCACGCACAGGAATTTTTCTGTACTCTTTGCAGGAGTGTGTGGCTTACAACAATACAAGCCCTCCACTCTGTGGTATATGGATAAGTTTTTTTTTTTAATTTCATTAAACATTATTGTTTTAGGAACATGAAACATTCAATTTACAAAGAATATTAACATTCCAATCTATCTTCAATGTAAATTTTATATAAATTAACTCAGAAACTTATATAAATAAATTTCTGTTTCGTATAACATCCACTGCTAGTTTTTAAAATATGGTCTAATTATATCAATTGTGTCTCAAAGTAGACTATTTATATTCTTAATTATAATCCAATTAATTAAAAAATTATTCATTTCATCAGCAAATAGATACAATTCTACATACAAAAAAGAGTAAAATTAAAGAAAATCAACAGATATATAAACCAAGCTTCATTTAATTTAAATGATATAAACAATTTCTGTTTTAAAATAATAGTTTCCAAATGTTGGCAGATAATTTGATATATTTGCAAAGTAATCACTGTAGGCATAATATAATTCCAAATTTAGTAAACATGATTCATATTTTTTTCATTATTTTGTAAGCACAGACAAGGAAAACGCAATCATTTATAGCATTTGTGACTTTCCTGACAAAAACATTTTCATCAAAATGAATTTCAAACTACCTACATAGGACACTATACCAGACAGTTTGATAGCAGGTCCAAAGCATAGAAGCCTGGAGTCTGAAAGACTCTAAGAGCACAGATAATTCTAAGATTGTAGGAACAATTAAGAGATGAGAAGTCTCGAGAATTTGTGTATTTAGTACCTTACAATTTATCATAATGTTCAATTAAAAGTTCATTCAAATTACTTTCTTACAAGTTAATTTATTAGTATTTATTTTGTATGCATATATACATATGTTCACTATTTGCCAAGTATCTTTACCTGCTGGATGATTTCATCGATATTTAACAGCAGAATTGCAATAAATTAATAGTTCTTTCAGGCCTATATAAGTTGTTCTATTCCTCATGGCTTCTAAAAGAATTTATTTCTCTTTAGTTAAATCATTAGATACCAATACTCTGACTACAGAATAATTTTGGAATTTGTATTCTAAGTCCTTTGACATTTAAAATCTTCCTCCGTATTTCCTAAACTACAACCATTCAATCACATTTCTGAGATAGTGAAAGAAACCCTTGTGTAATAGTACCTTTTATTCGACGGATTTAATTGTCACCTCCAAGGCTTTCTGCTGAATAAACTCACCCTTTTTAGTTTTTTTTTTTTTTTCCTGAACTCTGGATAGCTAGTTCTGGCTCGAACTCCTCTCCCAGATGACCGATTCAATCTCACTACTCTAGGTTTCTCAGTGAATTGTTCTGTTTCACCTCAAACTCACTCTGACGATTTGTTCTCATTTTCTGTCTCTTTATTCTCTGGCTTCAACTACTGCTGCACGAACTGAACAGAGCTAAACTCAGCCCCACTGAACTAACGAACTGGTTTTGTCTCCCTGAACTGCTCTTTAGTAGCCTCTCTTCTGATCTGTTCTCCTTAAGATTTGGGTGTATCCGATATCTGACTCATTCTGTCAACTCTTTCTCTGATTTTCATTACTTTGTCTGTCCTTCGATTAGAAGTCACTTTCAAACATGGCTGCCTCTTTATACAAACTAACCTTGCCTCCATTGTTAGGGGTTAAATGTATATACTAAGGGCATGCCTGTATTGCAGCATGATCATACTGTAATATAGAGTGTGTTTGCATTCCAGCCAGAGTACATAGACCTAGAAGGTTTTAGGATGTGATCCCTTGATAGAGCAGCTATATCGCTGGGTTAAAATTCTTCTACACCTTTCTGACTAGAAGGCAGAAGTCCTGCACATAACACTGGACCCAGGCATTTTTACATGCCAATTTTACACTTTTTTAATTCTCTGAAATTTTAACACATGCATACAATGTATTTGGTCATATCTATCCCTTACTCCCTCCCAACTCTTCCTGGGCGTGCCACCATCCACAAGACCCTTTAAATTTTGAGCTTAAGGTTTCATTTCTTCTAAAGCAGATGAGTGTTCCTCATTTCTCAGTTGTTTGTGACAATATTGGAAAAAATACACATGGAAATATTTTGTAGTTAAAAGTATGATACAAAATAAAGTATCTTGTGTTACTCCATTCCATGAGTTTAATCTTTATGAGCTTCTTTAACTAATAGAAGAAACTGTTTATGTTTTTACTTCTTGGTTACTTGGTTACAACTGAGAATTTATGATTAAAAGTATATCTAGTTTATAACAACAACCTGGACACAGGCCTTCCCAGTGTGTGTTACAAAATGGCATTTTGCTCCTGAATGGTCATATTCTAGAAGACACAAAATCCTTTCAAAAATTCACAGGGCTAGCCTTCCAGAGGGCAGAGCTCACTTATAGCTCACTGAATGTAATGTATACCTCAGTCTTTAATTTCTCCGGGCCTTGTTTTAACTTTAAAGCGCGATGGTGCCTCAAGACAGTTTGTTGATTTTTCTAAGACCACATTTCACAACTGTGTCTTTGCAAACTTTCCAACTGATTTTTTTAAATATTAACATTTACTTTAGAGAGGTCATTCCATGCATGCTCTTTGGTTGATGATTCAGTCTCTGTGAGCCCCCGTGGGCCAAGGTTAGCTGATGCCTTGACCCCTCCAGTTCCCCCAATCCTTCCTCCCACTCTTCCAGAAGACACCTTGAGCTCCACCTAATGCTTGGCTATGGGTCTCTACATCTGTTTCCATCAGTTACTGGATGAACGCTCTCAGAAGACCCCTACACATAGGTAGCAGACGCGCAGTTTGTACTCCAAGTGGGGTCCCTAACAAGTAGAGCAGGGAAATGAGTGTGACACTGTTGGCTCCCTTTGGATCCATTTCCCCTAGCTGGGCTACCTTGTGGCCTCAGTGGGAGAGGATGTACCTGGTCCTGGTGCTGCTTCATATGCCAAAGTAAGTTTGTACCCATCAGAGGACCTTCCCTTCTCAGGGGAAAAGGGAGGGTGTATTGGGGAAGAAGGACAACGTGAGGGTATGACAAGGAAGGAAGGAAGGAGTAGAGGCTAGGATCAGGATGAAAAGTGAATAGAATAAATAAAAAGCATTCATTACTGATAAATCTACTATGTCTAGTTTTCAGATTCATAATCTCTCAAGATCTGAAGAGCGGCTTAGTGTGTTAGTGTTGCTACAATAAAGCACCATGAATGAAGTTTACAAGCAAAAGAAATGTCTTTCTTGTAGACATTTCTTTCTATATACAAAATTTAGAAAATCAGCGATAGAGCAGTGACAGATTTGTTGTGTAATAAGTGCTTACTCTGTGGTTTATATGTGGCCATTTCCTACTGGATCTTCATGTGACTCTCCCTGCCCTTCAGAGAAGGACAAATGAGCTCTCTTTCGCCTCATTGAAAAGAGTATCTAATCATATTTATAAGCGCTTGCCACCCCTATCATAATCATACATAATCACTTCCCAGTGATACATAACATAGTCTTGGGGATTAGGAGTGTGTGTGTGTGTGTGTGTGTGTGTGTGTGTGTGTGTGTGTGCGTGTGTGTGTAAAACACATGTGTGTGAATAGATACATGGGGGCCAGAGGTCATCGTTAGTTGCATTTTTTCACTTCACTACTTGTTGTTGCTGCTGCTGCTGCTCCTGCTGCCGCTCCTGCTGCTGGTGGTGCTGGCGGTCCCGATCATAGTGGTAGTGATATGTGTACTTACTGGACTGGCTGAACAGTAAGCCACAGAGATCTTCCCGTCTGCCTCTGCAGGACTGGGGTTACAGGTGCTGGGTTACTGTTTCTGGCATTTGATGCAGGTACTACCATCACACTGATGCAGTAGGTACTTAAGTGCCTGATCTGTCTCCCTGCATCTCAACACTGAGAATCTGGGGAATGGATATCCTTTCAAACCACTTCCTTGCATGGATATCCTATGAACCACTTCCTTATCATGGAACCTCCCAAATCCTTTCTCTTAGAGCTATCTAGTTTAAAACCCACTATTTTGTCTTGGGAGTGTATAGAGAAAAGGTGTGAAAGGAGACAGAAAAATTTAAACCCAAATGATGAGAAGTCACTATATTAGATTTTTTAAAAAAGATGAACTCTGAATGTAGAAGTTAATGAATTTCAAATATTTATCCCGTGTGCTCTCTATGCTTTGGGAGGAAGAAATCAATATTAAAATTCTTAGATATAACATGGAATATTTAGAAACACCTCTCTTGT
The DNA here is from genome assembly GCA_019843815.1 of Montemys delectorum. NCBI lineage: Eukaryota > Metazoa > Chordata > Mammalia > Rodentia > Muridae > Montemys > Montemys delectorum. The sequence continues at coordinate 16,978 of JADRCD010231022.1, forward strand.
TTCTTTTAATAAATATTTCCATTTTACTTGTTCTGAAGTTCTGGTCCCTCCCCTCTAAGTGATGCTCAAACTATGGCTGCAAATTTCCAGACCTGTTCTTAGCCTCTGACTTCTGCATATGATTGAAGCGAAAAGAAAATTGGGACAAACTCAACCCAACCCCCCCAAAATACATTTTTGCACAAATAAAAAATCTTATTATACATATAAGTGAATGTGACATTGCCTTCTGAATCATGCAAATTTTGATGCAGAAATAAAGGGGCCCCCTGGGTAGGTCCTTGATGAGATGGATCCTTTCTAGAACTTACTTATTACTCAGGAAGGTGAGTAGGATGTTCTTTCTGAAACACTGCTTCTTGAAAACTTGAAAAGTAACCCTTCTCCCGCTGACAAGGTGGCATTTTTAGATTAAACCACAGGAAACCTAGCATGATTTACCAACACAACAGTCTAAGAATAACAGTTTTCCCACCATCTGTGATTGGCACTGTTATTATAGACGCTATTACAATCATATCTCAGTGTCCAACCAAGCTATTCATTCAACAACTAAGCTCACATTAAAGACAAGGCAGGGTTTGCTTATTTGCAGAAAAACACGTTTGAAAAGTAATCTCATTTCTCAAGCAGAATCAAAAGTGGACCTGGTATAGCGCAAGGTGCTTTGGCTCTCAGGTGGAGGAAATGAAGTTGAAACAGAAAAAGCCAGCTGAGAAGGTGTTTAATCTTGGAGGTGTGAGGCATTACATTTTATCACTCACCCTGGCTGATATCATACAGGAAGGCAAAGACATCTGAAACATGGGAGGAGGAGGGAGCACACTCAGACCCCTTTGATGTCTGTGTTGGCAAAGCACTTCAGCATTCATGGGCAGTCTTTACAAAGCAGCTGAAGTTCCTGGTTTGGAGAGGAAGGAAGCTAGGAAAGACATTGCTAAGAGTGGATCTACAGGCTATACAAAAATTCTATTCCATTTTATTGTGGACCTGAAAATTCGCTGTGCATGAAATGCAACACACACACACACACACACGCACACACACACGCACACATGTACACATGTATACCTGTACAAACACACATTACACCTTAGAATTATTTTTGATATGTTTTATATTTGTATCCATAAAATATATCTATTTTAAATAATTTTCAGGTAATATAACCATGAAAAAACAATGAATTCCTAAAACCCTGTGAGTCACATTTTTCCCTACTATGAAGGAAAGAAAGAACAGCAGAGTGGTCATATATTTAAAATGCCAAAGGAAGTGGGATAATCCATCTTTTCCTGTAAGGTAAAGACAGAAAGCCATGAACACATTGCCAGTGAAGCCAATTCAAGCCTCTCCAGAAGGAAAGATCAATAAAACACATCCAGGCTTGTAAGCAGGAATCCTGGATTGACAAACTATCCTCAAGTGGGGAAAAAAGAATGTTCAAAAAATTACTCAGGGACTTTCCCATGTGTCCAGGTCCTCCAACTCTTTCATACCAGTAAGACCCTGGGAGTAACCAAATGGGAAGAATGTAGATAAAGCTTCACACTTTCTATTTCCCATGTTGCATTAGCTTTCCATCATGGAGATGACTTCAGAATTTAGTGTTTAAAGAGGGCATGTCCTCTATCTTCATCAGTGATGGCTTTCATATGCATCCACACTCCCTTGACCTACCACCTCATGCCATCACTCAAACCTGAAAGCCATTCTCAGAAATTTGTAGTTTAACAGGCATCTTGCATTAACTCAAGAGAGGTATGTCAAATTTCTAGAAATAATAACTGAAACAGAACTCTGAGTTCCATTAATCTTAACCCTACCCAATGTGAGAATCCCTTCAGAACCTTCTCCACAGTTTGAGGCTGGCATTTGGACTCAGCACACTGCCTACATTGAGAGCATGCAGTTACAATGATGGTTCAAATTTGAGCCACTTACGTGCTCAGAAAATTCATCCTACCCTGAGCTGATTTCCCAAGATTTAGAGATGTATGGCTGATCCTCTGCAGAAAGAGACAGGAAGTCTTGTTTTAGACATCATTAGTCAAAACTTTATTAAACTTTTTAGTGTTAAAATGATTTTCACCATTAAGGTGAAGCATTAAGGATATTAGTCAAAAAAAAGCACAGAATATCCAGGATAAAATACATAGAATTCAAAAAGGTTAACAAGCTGTAAGGCCCAAGTGAGGATGCTTCAATCCCACCTGGGAGGGAGAAGAAACTAGAAGGCAGAGGGAGGGAGGGGACAGGGTGGGAGAGCGGAGGGGCAGGGGGAAAGGGGAACATGACAAGGTTTTGGTTGGGGAGACCAGGAGTGAAGCCCAGAGGGCCAGCAAAATGAATGGAAATATACAACCTCGGCAGGTGGGAGGTGGGGTTACCAGAGACCGGGGAAGTGAGAGAATCTCAAGACTCAAAGGCCGGCACCTCAGAATTGTCCCTGTCTAGAAGAACTGCAGGAACAAAAAAGGAGAAGAGACTGGGGGAAAGCAGGTCCAGTGACCTGCCCAAATTGGGATCCAGCTCAAGGGGAAGTTCCAAGGCCTGAAACTAGTACTGATGCTAGGATGTACTTATGAACAGTAGTCTAGCATGGCTTCCCTCCGAGAAGCCCAAGAAGCAGCTGATGGAGACAGATACTTACACCCAACCAGGGACCCTCGTGGTTGAAGTTGGGAAAGGCTAGAAGAAGCTAAGGAGGAGGGCGACCAGGAGTCGCCTGGACCACTGAGATCTCCCAGATACCAAGCTACCAACCAGGCAGCATACACTTAGCTGGGACAAGGCTCCAGGCACATACACAGCAGAGGAACACCTAGTTTGGCCTCAATGAGAGAAGACACACCTAACCCTTGAGACACTTAAAGCCCCAGAGAAAAGGGAGGTCTGGCACGGTGTGGAAGGGTCTGGGGATGTGGGGACATTCTCTTGGAGACAGGGGAGGAGGAATGGGATGAGGAACTGAGTTGGGGGGGGGGGGTAATAATGACTGGACTGTAAAAAAGATTAAAGGTTAGGAAAAAAAAAAGAAAATCACAAATAGACATTTGTATGCATAGGTAGCATGAGCTACCTGTAAATAGAGGCTGCAAGCATAAGTCTAGCATTCTGTTTTGAGATATTTGAACGTTTGAAATAATTAATAACATTAATGTTAACGTTAAAAAATGTTTTTTAAAAAATCTTTATTACACTTTTTAGTGTTAAAATAATTTCTACCATTAATGTTAAGCATATGACAGTGTCCAGGATGTGCTAGTACATATGAAAATCTCTCTTTCCTCTCTATATAATATATATATTATTAAAACTTTCTGCTCAAAAAAGCCTTATATTGCTTGATATTATTCCAGGCTTCTATCTTATTTAGCAGACATGTGATAAAACACTCCTTATCCTAATTTTTAACCCTTCAAAGCCCAACTATCAAAGCATTTTCTGCACTTCATGAGGTATGTGACTTATCTATTCCATCTATTCATTTTGCACTGAAGAATAATTAGCAATTTTAATATGAGTTTATATATATTCATTTCTAAGACCTACTCTGCCCTTATGCGTTTCTAATGTTTTACCTTTTTTTTCCTCAACTTTTGGAGCCTAGACTCTACAAACATGAGAGGCAAGTTTGTCTAGAATCAATATTTCTTTTATTCATCCTAATGAATATATAAAATTTAGCATCTGCACAATAAACTCTTGTAAGGCCTGGTAGTGATAACTGCCTTAGAATTAAAATCTAAAAGCAAGAGAGTTTCGTAAGGAAACTTATTAATGAATGTACTTAAATTAAGAAAGAAAATAGAATTGTCTGACAGACAGATATGACTGATTGGTTCACAATGGCAAGTAATTAATGTTCTCATAAACTACGTTCCATAAAATAGTTAATTCTGTATTTCTAAGATTTTTGTGAGTAGTGCATACAAAGCCCAAGAAAAGAAACTATTTAATCAAAATTATTAATTATATTAATGTTTTAAAATTAACAATAATAGTTACTTATTTTTAAAAATGCCTTTATAATATATTTCAAATAAATAAGGTAAGAAAATTACTAAAGACAAAATGACAAATAATTTTGCAAATCAGGATAAAAACTGAAGGGAACTGAATTGACAAATGGTAATTATTTTTAAATGTTTAATGATAATTACTGTAAATTTTTACATATAATTTGGAAAAAGTTTAAAGAATTGCCCACCATTGCTCTATGAGAATTCTTATTGGCAATAATGTATATACACATACATGTAAAGTACAAAATTAACTATATAATTAAGAAGAACCTCAATATAATAATGATTAATATTCATTTTAGGAATAAATAGAATATTTTTATTTAGAGATTAATTTTTAATAAACTTTAATTATTTAACCTTCAATAATCATCAGGAATTATATTATATGGGTTTAATCAGTTGGGTGTTATAAAATGATAGTCTAGAAAATTTTAACACCTTAAAAAGGCATGTTTGTTTAGGGCTGATATTCATTTTATTCATCTTAAAGTATTTACAGAACTGAAATTTTACTTTAGCATCTGCACAATAAACTCTTGTCCGGGCTCCTCATAATGACTGCCTTAGAATTAAAATCCAAGTGCAAGAGAGTTTCATGAAGACACTTATTAAAGAATGTATTTAACTTTAGAAACAAAGTAGTATTGTCTGACAGTACAAAGAACCTTAAAAGGAGAAAATAAAGTTTTTTTTTTTTAATTTTGTTACAAATGCATTTTTATCATCAGGACATGTGACATGTTATTAACAAAAACATTCAGAATATGAGTACATTGTATTAGGACAAGTTAATGGGAAATATGGGTGTAAATGTAAATGTCACTTTTATTTCCTCAGCTGAAGTGATGAGATGAGAACACCACCCAAGGTGCAAGAATACATGGCTTGTGCTGAGCCCAGAGAGTTTCCTTCTCTGGAAGCATATCCCTAGGCCTACGCCTGGAAGCTTCTTGCCTCCACCAAATCTAACCTTCCAAGCTGACTGACTCAGTCTGGTTTTTCTTGGCTTCTGACTCAATTG
>JADRCD010231023.1:0-25949 GCA_019843815.1 Montemys delectorum
ATTTTGCCCCACCCCCTTCCCCCAGAGGCATCATGTCCCTAGCCACATGCAGTGGCATGACTGGGAGACAGAAATGGACATTGGGAGCTAGTGCATCTGCCCATTTCAGTGTTTAGTCTTTTGCTTCATGGTCCTGTCATTATTTAAGGAATTGTCCTGCTTACCATTGAATCAGAAGCCAGCAAATTCCAGGTGCCATTTATGTAAAGAAATCCATTTTTAGCAAGGATTCCAAGTCCGTCCCAGGCCTGCAGTCACCCTTTGTCTGGCTTTCAGAGACACCTGAGACATGGACTCCCCAGGCCTTTTGTGGCTCTTGCAACAAAAAGCAGCCTGCCCATTGTCTTAGCTCTTCCACGTTCTTCATTTCCATGTCTCTACTCCACAACTCAGTGTTTAAATTCTGACAGTGCTGCCAGGTTAACTCTATTTCTTCTCCCATACTAGTTTTATCCATATGGATTTAAATCATTCTCCCACCAAAGCGGGGTTGCCCCAAGGTGGGAACAGATGTTCCATTTTTCTGTGTTTAACAGAAATTCCAATGTAGCAGTCCTGGTCTTGGTAGGAGGTGTATAATAAATTCAAGTAGAGTAACTGAAGCAATTGTAACAAAAAGTCTATTCAAAGAGCCATGTACAGGGATGGAATAGCACTCAGGGTAATGGCAGCATGGATCCATTACTAAACCTAAGAGTAATGAACAATAAAGAACCCACTGGAAACATTTCATGGAAAGAACTTTTGGACAGAACACATAACCGTACAGAATTTTGACTCGATAGCAGTAATATTTCACTTCTTCCTATATCTATCCTCTCCACAATACAGTTTTATTATTTGTTTCCTTCAAAGCTAGAATCTATGTTGGTCACTTCAACCATCTCAAGAATATGAAATAATTTTGTGTTGTACTAGACATCAGAAATGTAGTAGAAGTGAGGATGAAACCTCCACACACCTGAAAACTTGGATTCACTCTCCTGAACACTTGCTCAGGCTTCGTGAGATTAACTCTGAGCTAGCAACCTTGCTGGATAACAAAAGATAACTTCCATGTTGTCCTAACCAACAACCAGGCAACAGCAAGATTCTGAAGAGAACTTTAACTAACCAATCACAAACTTGCTGAAGCTTCAGATGTGACAGCCAAGCAGGGCAGAGCAGAAAAGTGAATCAACTGAACCCTACAAAATTATAAGCTAAAACAATTATTGTTTAGTCACTAAACTGGTAAATGCTTATTATGCAGCAATAGCTGACTGATGCAAGCTTTTAATCAAGGAACACCGCCAAATGTAGTGATAAATAAATAAAAGAAGTAAGCTAACTTTACTTTACTTTCCCTTCTTGCCCTGTTATGGTGTTTCCTGTTCATCTAATTCAATCTTAAGCTGAGGCAAAAGAGAATCCATTGAAAGGTGCCTAAATCAGTGGTTTTCCCCAATGCTTAGTCAATAGAGAAGTCTTGATAAGGAAAATACAAGTTGAAGCAATCCATCATGCATATGTGCCTGCTTTCTAACTCTAAAGATTTCGGGAGTGGGCGGTGGTGGTGCACGCCTTTAAGTCCAACACTTGGGAGGCAGAGGCAGGCAGATTTCTGAGTTCGAGGCCAGCCTGGTCTACAGAGTGAGTTCCAGGACAGCCAGGGCTTCACAGAGAAACCCTGTCAGAAAAAAAAAAAAAAAAAAAAAAAACAAAAACAAAAACAAAAACAAAAAACAAAAAAAAGATTTCGGGAGATTTGGGCCAAATACCCCAGTTACATTGAAGACATCAGAAAAGACCAGAACGTTGATGTAGGAATGAAAGAAGGTTGGCCAACAATAGTGAAAAATTAATGAAAGATTTAATGGTTTGCTTTCTTCCTGCTCTGAGAGAACACCAAGCACTAAGAGCTTAGGGAAAATTTTAGCTCAGTTTTAGCTCATCAGCCATCAGGACTAAACAGTTCTTTTGGTTCTGAGCCAATGATAAGGCATAAATCGCCATTGGCCAGTAATAGGAAGAGGCTAGACCAAGACACATCTCCCAGGATATGTCTTTGATGACATACTTTCTCCAATCCATCCCTACCTTCCACAGTTTCTAGTACATTTCAAATCTTTCCAAGCTTAGAATGCATGATGAATTTCATGGATTAAGACAATCTATTTGGTATGCCAGAGCCCTTATGATCTAACCATCTCTGGAAGCACCCTCATGGACATACCCAGTAGAGTGCTTCACTGACCCAGGGACACTTCTCAATCCAGTCTAGATGATTATCACGACTAACTCACAGAAAGATGGTGGTTATCCTGAGTACAGTAATAACTAATGTGAGTTTCTCATACAGACTCAAGCCAACATTAACATTGTGCAATGTCTTTTTAACACACACAAATGATCATTGCTGCATATATGCCCAAGTGCAAAGAAGGTAGAATCATTAAAATCTTGCATCAGGTCTCAGTGAAGCAAATATGGAGTTAATGTAAACAAAGTTCTAACAGAACTGTATCATCCTTGACATTTAAAGAAAGAAATTGTATGATAATGTTAGTCAGTTTGGATTTTAAGTGGCTAAAAGCAATTAGAAAGTAAAATAAAGGGAATTAAATAAAATTTTTCTTTCACACACATACATGAAAGCTAGATATGAGCAGATTCATAGTCACAAAGATCACTGCACCCAAGTTTCATATTACTGTTTTATTTGCCACATGCTCTATAACATAGACTCAGATGATGACCCAAAGGCCCATCCTCACAGCTGCATGCTCTCAAGAAAGATGCTGCAAAAGATAGGAGATTGTGTCTTCTCCCCTTAGTTCACAGGGACCCCTTCTTCACCTTTAATTCCCATGGACCACTTCTACATGTACACTACTGTTCAGAACTTAGCAATAGGATGGCTCCTCACTCCAGCAATAAGGATGAGCAAAAACAAAAAGAAAAAAGAAAGACTCTATTCCATTAGACCACGTACATGACCAGTTTAAAACCAAACCAGACAATAGAGAACCACCAAGAAACAGTCTATACCTCAGTTTGTATCAACAAATGTCTATTGCTTGGCTAAAACCCAGTGTCCAAAGGCAGGTTTATAATTAATACCTAGCCCCCTTGGCAGCCTGCATCTACCAAGTCACCACTAGAGCATTGCCTGGTGAGCAGACTAATGTCATTGAGATGGCGAATGTCTTCAATTCTCAAGATTCATTTTTCATAATACCCTAAAAGCAAAAAATAAATCGGTTTTAACTTACTTTGTTTTGATTGAATAATTCAACAAGAAAGACCCTTCTAGCTAGCAATGGATGGTCAAGATTCAGAGATAAGCTTATGAAGACACATGATCCCTCAGGACCTTTTGATCAGAAAATGTCCAAGAAATAAATCCATATTTTCAGAAGCAACTTCACTAAGGTGTCCTGGTGTTAATCTGCAGAAAGAAGGTAGCACGAATGCTGAGCTGCTAAAAAGGTGCCCTGAGAACTAGATTTGTTAATCTATTTATCTCCAAATTTGTTCTCCTAGAAACACGGAAACCTCTTTCGCTATGTATTTATTTATTTCCCAGGAGAATTCTAGCATGGCCTTAAGAGAGCAAGTACAAAACCAGCATTGCCCCTGGGTGCTATTTACCCTGTTAAAGCACTGGCCTGCAGACCACACTTTAAGAAACACCACTTTAAAAATAAAAGTACAGTTGTTTAACTCCAGCTCATTGAAAGGTCTATTGGACAATCTCCCCTTCAACTTCAATGCATGCTTCCCAGGTCCTGCATTTTACAGAGCATATGGTGGGGGCGGCGAGGCATGCTGGAGGTGGAACATGACAGGAAAGGGGAAAAAATAGAAGGCTATAATATAAAATTTATTTTGTGCTCAGAAATGAAGAGTGCTTCAGCTAATCACTTAGAAACCAGACCTCTGGTGTTCCCCTTCAATGCAATGGCAGGCATCATTCCACTCCAGGAGCATCTGACCGACAAGCAACCATGCCTTTTTCCTTTCCATTCCCACTGTCCCCATTCTCTGGAAAGAAAAATTGCTGTCTAACCTGGTGACTCAAATGGGGCATTTGGCAAGGAGTATTTTGCTTCACATTGAGTGATTTCATCCTAAGAAATTATCAGCATTATAATAGCAAGGTAATTATGGAAGCATTGAGAAGAATTTGATTAAAATTGCTTCTAATGTTTTGTATCTAGCAAGAAGCAAGCATCTACACCAGAATCTTCAGGAAGTTTAGCTCTCTAATAGGAATGAAGACAGGGATGGTTCCCTTTAATAAATATTCTCTCTCTCTCTCTCTCTCTCTCTCTCTCTCTCTCTCTCTCTCTCTCTCTTTCTCTCAACATGGCAATAGTTAAATTAACATTCCACTATTGAAACAGATGTTTGATATATCCTAAGATGGCCACAACTGTGATGTCCCACTGGCCAAGGCAAGTCAGAGTCAATGTGGGAAAGAATACATAAGGGCTTTGATAATGGAGCATATGTGGTTCATTAGTGATGGTTATGCTATCAGTCAACCACATGGTCTAATACTGTTCATCTGGCCAGAGTTGATGAATACTATTTATATAGAGTAGGAAGTCTCTGAACTCAGTCAATCAAACGTATATGGGGAGACAGGACTAGAGTGACAGCTCAGTCACTAATGTGTTTTCTCTGCAAACATAAGGACCTGAGGTCAATAGCTGGTATCTATTTTAAAAATAAAATAAAATAAATCCAGGTGTTGTAGGACACATCTATAATGCCAGTTCTGGGGAGACAGACTGGAGGATCTCTGGGGCTGCACTTAGCCTAATTAGTAGAATTATTTTCTATTTCATAGAAAATAAGATAGGTAGTTCCTGAGGAATGGCATCCAAGGTGCACCATTAACCTACACGCAAGCATGCATGCATGCGTGCATACGTCCATGTGTCCGTGCATATGTGCATGAGCACATACACACACTTGTGTCTATGCACACATGCAAAAACACTTTTATTCTGTGTTCTATTGGGAATACTTTACCTTATAAACAGATTTTTTTTAAAAACCGGAACATATTCTGGTTTATCCAAAACAATTATCAGCCTCTTTAACACAAGACACACACACTTCCTGTTGTGACCAACATTGAGAAAGGACACAGGAGCATGAGTAGACATTGTAGCAGAACTCCTCTTGTCAGCTGGCATTTCCTGTGGCTCTGCCTCCCTGATGACCCTGTGTCCAGGGTCCCAACTCAGGATATTGACATTAGATTCTCAAGAGCCTTTCTTCAGTGTTCTTCAACACTGCTCGTCCTCGCTCTGGAGAGGAATGCATTGTTATGGAGAAAGAGAACCTCTGAGAACAGGCTAACAAGGCTGTACTTTTCCAGGAAAAGAAATTCTGAGAAAGTGAATCAATCAAGCAGGACGAGGAAGAGAGGGCAGCACGGAGGAGCAGGTGGGCACCTTATCAGATGGTGTCTGCCTCAGTTCATCCTCAGGGGACGTAAATAAATCACTTTGTGCCACTCCGACCTTCTGAAAACATTCCCTGGGGAACAAACAAATCAGGTACCATTGTCTCCTAAGTTACTTGAATTATATCCACAAAACTAACTTCCTGAGTGGAGCCAAGCACCTTCATTTTTAAGCATGCAGGGACTTTATTTATAAAAGGTTTTAATGCCTGTCTCAGGAGGGATGTTTTCCTTTGCTCCATTTTGGGGAGGTCATCTCATTAATAGACTTAGTGCTGTGACCGTCTTTACAAGCTCACTAAGAACACTACTGTGGCTGTTCTGTCAAACCAAAATATTTCACCTCCAGAGAAGAATCACCATGGAGAGCTATAATGAGCCTGTGTAGAGGGAGGAAGGTGGCTTCCTGGAGACTCAGTGGGAGCAAAGCTGTCTGTCTTACCAAACCTGGTATTCAAGACAAGCATTTAGTGCTTGGCTTAGTTTTCAGGCTTATTCTCAGTTCCTGGGTAACCTAATGCTATCACCAGATCCTATTTACTAGTAACTGTTAACAGAAAGTTAGACTCCCTTAGAGACATCTGCTAGAGGGTAAAAACAAATCTTTACCAAGAAAAGCCCCACGCTGGAAATCTCCAGTTCTCTGAATCCTCAGTGATGGCTTTATTGGACTATATGATTTGGCAGGAGAAGGATAGACATGAAGTTTGGTAATGCAGTCCAGCCAGATATTTTAACCCTGAATAGCAGTTTATGTCTTACAAAGCTAAACACTCCTAAATAATATGACAAATTAAAATTTAAATGGACAGAAAAGCCTCAGAGTAGATCTTGCCATCCTTTGTGTCCTCCACGAGCCATATGAACTGAGGTTTGGGCCCACATATAGAAATCAGGCCAGACCTTCGGTCTCCACCACAACCTCCCACTTGCTTGCAAATGCATTGTACAGTGGCTTCTGCCCTGCCTGCTCCCCTCCACGAGCTTTCCCAACTATTTCAATGTTTTCATTACAAAACTCAAAGATCATATTTGGTCTTTGTGTGATTGGATTACTATCACCTTTCTCATGTGATTGTATTTCCTTAAAACATAATTCAACATGGAAAAATAATCTTTTGAAAGCAATATAATGCTTCATGGTGAGATGGCTCAGCAAGTAAAGCACCTACTGAGTAAGCCAGACGCCGCAGATAATGGAAATAGAATTCCTGGGACCTCAGTAAAAAGCAGGATTGCAATGATACACATCTCAATCCTAGCACTTCTATGGCGAGTGGAGAGATAAAGATAGGAGAATGTCCTGTTAGTTTGTGAGTTGGTAGCTGGACATACTCAGTGTGGCAGAAACAAGAGAGACTCTGCCTCAAAAACATGGTAGAAGGCTATGACTCTTATACACACACACACACACACACACACACACACACACACATACACACACACACACACACACACACATATACACACACACACACACAAACACACGTGCTCAATAATAATGAATAGCATAAATTTAAAATCATACTAAAAGGTATATAGTCACAAGCAAAAGGAAGAGCAGAGACCTTTCCCTTATACAACAGACAAAAATTATCTCAAATAGAATAGAAGACCGTGTGGTTAACCTTGACTGACAACTGGATGGGATCTGCTATGGCATTTCCAGCAAGAATCAAGTAAGAAGAAAATACTCTCCTATAGAGTAGATGGTCCCTTCCAATAGAGTATCCCAGATACAAAACTGGTCCTAGGAAGGACCACATTGCTTACCTGCCTGCTCTCACTGGGTATAGGGGAGTGTGTCTATCTGTTTTGTTTTATTGTTATAGCTAATACTGATGATGATGATGATGATGATGATGATGATGATGATGATGATGATGAAGAAGAAGAAGAAGAAGAAGAAGAAGAAGAAGAAGAAGAAGAAGATGATGATGATGATGATGATGGAGGAGATGCCTTTTTTTCACTGTCATTAGGCTCCACCTTTCTTAGCCTTCCAACGTGTAAAACCAGTAACCAGGAATCTCCCATGCCTTCTGCACCACACAGGGACTGCCGATGAAGCCAACAAGGCAGATGGAGCAATGATCAAGCTCTCAGCTTCTCCCGCATGCAGTTGTCCATTATTGGACTACTTGTCTCTATCATGAGAATCACTCCAGTGAATGCCCTTTTCTGGTATATAAAACCTATTCTGTTCCTGTAGACTATAAAGAACCCTGCCTAATAGAGATTGTAACACCAGGGGTGGTTCTAGAGCAGTGGTTCACAACCTATGCGTCATGACCCCTTTGGGGTCAAATGAGCCTTTCACAAGAGTCTCCTAAGACCATCAAAAACACAGAGACTTACATTATGGTTCATAACAGAGGCAAAATTACAGTTATGAAGTGGCAACGAAAATAATTTTCTCCTTGGTGACTGTATTAAAGGGTTGCAGCATTTGGAAGGTTGAGAACTACTGTTCTGGAGAAACAGAATTATAAGAAGAAAATCATCCAATGGGCTTCATGGTAGATGAACTTGGATCTCTAGTTCAACTACAACACCTAAAGACTCTCTTGGTATTATGGGGAGTGCTAATAATCCATCACATAAACTGTTTAAGGAACTATACAAGGTACATATGTTTGATACTTTGATTCACCGCTCATGAGAAACAAAAAGTTTACTGACTGTATTAAAAACAAAACTTGCTGAACTATAAAAATAGGACTATAATGATACAGGCTGGTTGCTTGTAGCATCCCTAGCTAAAGTAACAAAGAGGATGAAGGAAGACATGAAAACTCTCACCTCCAGATAGGTACACTCTGAAACATTGTAAGTGTTTTCTGAAAGAGGCCATTTTCTTCAGCTCTGACAAAGCTAAAATTATCATGAACCTGACTCAAGTCTCCATGGAATGACTGGCTACACTGCAGCACAAGTTTAAGTCCCTGACCTGAAGGGGGCTCTAGCAGCTGGAAATGAAGGAACCAATTGCTAAAGAGTGTAATAATATATTCCTGATGAAGCCAAGAACAATGAACACTCAAACACTGATTGGTTTGTTTTGACTGATTAAATATGTTCTCCTTCAATGGCAGGTACATTCCACTCTCACCTCTGCCATATAGTTCTTTCTATCCTTTCTTGGAGGAGTTAATAGTGCACTATCTATGGAATTGGTGCTGAACTTCCCTGAAGATATCAAGTAAAACAATTTTGGTGGCCCCCAAGGAACCAGCCCCCACTTTCATTTCTACCTCTCATGTTATAACCAGACTCCAGTCTTGACTGACACCTAGAGATAAAGTGCAGTGTGATATATGAGGAAATACACTACATCCCTAAAGAATATTTTGAGTTTTTAATTCATACAAACAGAGAAGTAGAAAATATGTGTGGAAAAATGATTTTAAGAGTGTGGAATAATGACAGAAGGAACGCAAAACTACATCAGGCTGACTTTAACAAGATGGGTCCATGGAGCAGAGAACCTGGGCTTTGATGTAGAAGTGTTGCACAGTTGAAGCAGGTGCTAACAATTTATTTGATTGCTGAAGTCTGGGTCAAAAGACAGTCTACTATGAATGAGCTGGAGATGGCTATGATATCGACTTGACATTAAATAAGGATTGAAAGACTCAAGAAAATTGGGACACAGGAGCAGATTTGTCTTGTAAAGTGTGCTCTTCCACTGTGGTGAGTTCCAGAAGGTGTGTGAGACGGGCACTAACATCCTTGAAGAACTAGGTCATGGCCCTTTTCTGTAACCTTACAGTAGGAATCACCCACTGCTTGGTAGGATAACTTGGATGCAATGGGTCTAATTGGAACGTCGAGTAGCGAGGTTTAGTAGCAGCCCTGAAGTGACAACAGAGTAAGGGTACTAACCTTGATAGGCATCAAATGTTCCTTGTGGTGTGGCTCACTGAAGAGCTTCTATGCTGGCTAATATGGCATTCCCAGGAGTGAAACACATAGGGAGTCTACTAATTCTTGTTCAGGGTCAATAAGCAGAAAATACCAGAGCAAAAAAATGAAAACCTGCCTTGAATCATAACCTCAAACAACTTGAAGTCCTAAGACAGTTTATAGACCCAAAACCTCTCAAACAAAGAGAGGGCAGGAACTTTTGAAGAAGGACCTTGCTACAAACCTAAAAAGTTTTACAGCTAATCTTCCTCTACTCCCTCTACAAAGATACCTAAATCCTTGGGGAAAGGGAAATAATCAGACCTTTGAGGCCTCTGAATTCACATTGATTCTAAAAGATCTCCAAAAGCATTTGTGTCCCTCTGGTCAAATAGAAGTTTGGGAGGTCAAGTGTGATCAATGGCGTGTTAGCTAAAATCTGACATACAGTGAGTCCATTGGGTCTCTGAACTCATCCTGTGGTATTAGGCTGGTCCCAAAATGCATAAATGGGATAGATATACTTGGGAGTTGGTAGGATTGATTCCTTGATTTGTGGAGTAAGAACTGCTATGGTTAGAAATTCCAGCCAAAGCCATTAAAGCTGTTTCTATCACAAGAAAAAGTGAGCCCAAATTAATAGCGCACCCCTTGTGAGATTACTGGGAATAGTGCCACCGTTGAGAACTTAAAAATGAGGCAGGTGTAATGGTTCTCAACGCATCTCTCTTTACCTCTTATATTTGGCCTATACAGAAGACAGATAGATCTTAGAGAATGACAGTTGACTATCTCAAGCACAATCGAGTAGTGACTCCAATTACAGCTCCAGCACACCATGTGATTTCCTGGCTTAAAAGAATTAACAAATCTCCCTACTATCTAATATGCAGCTATTAATCTCACAAGGGCTTTACACTTATCCTTGTCCATGGTAAGTCCCAGAATAAATCTGCTTTCACCTGTCAAGGCCAGCAGCACAGCTGAACTGCCCCCATACTGTGGGTTCATTCCCCAGCCCTAGTTCATAACTTAACTCAGCTTGCAAAGATTTTTATCACCAATCTTCATGAAGATAGTACTCATACATTAAATGGATGAGCTATGTTGATTGTACCAAATAAGAAACAATCACTCTGGATTTTCTGGTAAAATACATTTACATCAGAAATGGGGGAGGGGATTCAGACCAAAACGAAGAGATTTCTTCCATATTGAAATTGCCAGAGTTGATGAGATGGCTCCACAGTCAAAAGCACTTACTCATTTAGCAGAAGACCAAGGGTTCAGTTCCCAGAAATTACATGGGTCATAACAACCTGTAACTCCAGGTTCAGAGGATCCAATGACCTCTTCTGACCTCCTTTGGCTCCCACCTGTGGTACATGTACATACTCTCAGGTACACACACATACCCACAAAAATATAAATAAATAAATATATATACATATATATACATACATACATACATACATACATATGTACATAAATAAAAATTTCTCAAGAATCTGAATCTTTGAGGCAGGCAGAGCTATTCCTTCTAACGCAAACAATGTGTTGGTCTTCCCAGCCCCTTCCACCACCAAGAAAGAAGCACGCTTACTGAGACTATTTGGCTCTTGGAGGCAACATATTCCTCACTTGAGTGTGTTATTCCAGCCCATGTATCAAGTGGCTCAGAGCTGCTAGCTTTGAGTGGAGTTCAGAAACCTACAAGAAGTCCAGGTGATATGAAGGCCTCTCTACCACTTGGGCTGTATTGGGACAGAATAGAAGAGAGGGACACATGAGACACCATGGGGGAAACATGGGAAGGTAAAGAAAATCCTTCCTCTAGAGAAAGGTTCTCAACCTCCCTAATGCCATAACCCTCATGCTGTGGTGACTCTTAACCCACTGCTACTTCATAACTAATTTTGCTACTGTTATAAGTCATAATGTAAACATCTGATATATACAACCCCCAAAGGGATCATGACCCATATGTTGAGAACCACTGCTCTAGGGTTTCTCATTCCTGATGACAGAGGAAGAAAACATCAGATACTATTATTAAACCAAAGCTGATTACAGAGACCATGGGTGTTTTCCAAAAGATATCCTAATTAAATGTCTTGCTAACATGAGGTCAAAATTATCTATGACCTTGAATTTTTAGCACTCTCCTCTAATTCTTAAATCTAAAGAATCCTCATCATATAACTACTTTATGACTTTGTTTAGAGTAGAAAATTGCTTAACTTTTAAACCTTACTGTAAATATACATTCTTTGGTGATAGCACGAACTGAGTGAGCCTCTGTCTCTGTTGCTGCTGGCAATATGACCAGAGAGATCCAATGGCACTTGCAATGACAGTGGCAGGTAAAGATGTTTTCTGGAGCCTCTGGTAGTCCTTCATTGGTGAATCACAGCAGAGGCCCTTGGGAATTTGGAGAAGGTCGTGTTGTCATATGAAGTTCCTGGATTGCTATAAGACTTTAGTGGAGAGGAACTCCACCAGCCCAGTGACTCGGGTTCCTTCTGGTCTGTCTGGGCTGGTGTCCAGAGCAGACCTTGGGTGCAAGCTCTGCAGCCAGTCCCACAACACCCAGAGGAAGCTCCACTCCCAGGGGCTCTGACACACCCAGGATCAGAGGTGAGGAGGAACCAACATCTGTCCCAACACTGGGAGTAACTGGGACCAGCAGGACCAGGCACACAGGAACTCCGCCAGCCCAGTGACTCAGGTTCCTTCCAGTCTGTCTGGGTTGGTGTCCTGAGCAGCCCTTGGGTGCAAGCTCCACAGCCAGTCACACAACACACAGAGGAAGCCCCACTTCCAGGTGATCTAACAAGCCCAGGATCACAGGACCCCAGAATCACAGGATCCCAGAGACAGCTTGACTCTGAGGAGTTCTGATACAACCAGGATCACAGGAAGGACAGGTTCCAGTCAGATTTAGCAGGTAGCACTAGAGATAACCAGATGGTTGGGGCGGGGGGGAGGCATAAGAAAATAAACAACATAAACCAAGGTCACATGGCATCATCAGAACCCAATTCTCCCACAATAGCAAGTCCTGGACACACCATTACACCAGAAAAACAAGATTCAAATATAAAATCACTTCTTATGATGATGATATAGGACTTTAAGAAAGATATAAATAGCACCCTCAAAGAAATACAAGAGAATACAGGTAAACAGCTAGAAGTCCTTCAAGAGGAAACACAAAAATCCCTTAAAGAACTACAGGAAAATACAATCAAACAGGTGAAGGAAATGAGCAAAACCATCCAGAATCTAAAAATGGAAATAGAAACAATAAAGAAAACAGAAAGAGAGACAACCCAGGCCATACAAAACCTAGAAAAGAAATCAGGAATCATAGATGCAAATATCCCCAACAGAATACAAGAGATAGAAGAGAGAATCTCAGGGGCAGAAGATAACATGGACAACATTGACAGAACAATCAAAGAAAATGCAAAATGCAAAAAGACCCTAACCCAAAACATCCAGGAAATCCAGGATGGAATGAGAAGACCAAATCTAAGGATAATAGGTATAGAAGAGAGTGAAGACTCCTAACTTAAAAGGCCAGTAAATATCTTCAACAAAATTATAGAAGAAAACTTCCCTAACCTAAAGAAAGAGATGCCCATGAACATACAAGAGGCCTACAGAACCCCAAATAGACTGGACCAGAAAAGAAATAGCTCCCAACACATAATAATAAAAACACCAAATGCACTAAACAAAGAAAGAATTTTAAAAGCAGTAAGGGAAAAAGGTCAAGTAACATATAAAGGCAGGCCTATCAGAATTACACCAGACTTCTCACCAGAGACCATGAAAGCTAGAAGATCCTGGGCAGATGTCATACAGATCCTACAAGAACACAAGTGCCAGCCCAGACTACTATATCCAGCAAAACTCTCAATTACCATAGATGGAGAAAACAAGTTATTCCATGACAAAACAAAATTTACACAATATCTTTCCACAAATCCAGCCCTCCAAAGGATAATAGATGGAAAACATCAACATAAGGAGCAAAACTACACCCCAGAAGAAGCAAGAAGGTAATCTTTCAACAAATCCACACAAACCTAATTCCACCTCTTACAACAAAAACAACAGGAAATGACAATTACTTTTTCTTAATATATTAATATGAAAATTAATATTACCAACATATCCTAATAGATTGAAATCCAATAGTATGAGGAAGAAGAAATTTGTTGATTGTCATCCAATGGTCCCTCTAATTTGGTAATTGGAAAAATAGATCCAACATTGTATAATCTATATACACTTTCAGCTTGTTTGTTTGTGACAGTGTCTGGCTGTGTACAACGTAAGGGTCTTGAAATCTTGCTTCTCCTATCTCAGCCTCTCTATTAATAGTATTGTTTATTTCATGCTTTTACACTATACTATGGTTTTCAGAACAGCTTATATATTTCAAAATTATTTATATACCCAAAAGAAATATAGACAATTAACTAGGGAGGTTGCTTGTAAGAGAACAACAAAGAGTGAGGCTGAATGCTTTGCTTTACTTTTGTAACTCTTGTATCAAGTTTGAAGAAGAGGACTTTATAAGTTACTCTTTCTCTGAAATGAATGCTTTTCCAAATTATCACAGCTAATGAATGAAATTCTTCCCCTCACCACCCTCCAAGCAGAACCATTGTTCATTGAAACAGTTGGTGAAGGACTTTATGGATAGACCATCTTAATATACTCACCATTTCTTAAATGAATGTAACCTTTTCTCTGTGAGCTTAGAATAAAGTCATTCACTCAAATAGCTTTGACCATAGCAGAAAATCTGTATCCAAAAATCGTGCCTACAGTTCATTCCTTGGTGCAGCAGAGCTGTCAACTCTTAGCTGGGCTACAATGGAGGTAATATCCTTTGGTAATGTGAGGGTCATTGAAGTACAGCCTTATTACAATGAAATCCAATGTCTAAAAATTGTTCTTATTTTGGGCTTGTACCACAGTAAGAGCCAAGATTTTAAACTCTACTAAATACAAAACAAACAAAAAGACTTTATATATTTATGTTCATTTAAGAAAATACCAGTAGTGATGAATTATTTTGAAGTATACAGTTAATATGTTTGGAGTTATTTAAAATTTACATTGAGAAAAATGTATTTTCACTGTTGCCGTAGATGATCATCTACATAAGACTGTTAAATTGTTTGTTGCTTTATATCAAACAACTTTTATAATACTTATTTTTATTGTTATAATATTTTATAAATTTTAAGGAATATGACAAAAAAATATATTGTAGGTATTGAAGGGGAGTCTCTGAGAGGAGTGGGGGTACAAAAGGGAAACAAGAATGTGATTTAATTCTATTTACTTAAAGTATGGTTTTAAATGTTAACAAATTCAGATAAATTGAAATCATATAACTTTTCTCAGCAATAAAAGTTTAAAAAAAAGACTTTAGTGGAAAATGTTCATTTAATAGCAGGCCATCAAGTTATCATCTAATAAGACCTGCCATCATTAGATGGGAGCTGGGTGTTGTTTGAACCACCCATAAGGTTGGATATGTGCAGCTGCTATCCATCATTAGACGGAATTGATAGATGGATAGGTAGATAGATGATAGATAGATGATAGATAATAGATAGATAGATAGATAGATAGATAGATAGATAGATAGATAGATAGATAGAGCATGTGTGTGTGTGTGTGTAAGAGAGAGAGAGAGAGAGACAGAGACAGAGACGGAGACAGAGACAGAGATTAAGTTCAAGCAGTTCCTAAAGGCATAGATAAGTTAGACAAAGAAATTGTCCTGTTGCCTATGGTTACTACTCCTATTTCAATGCTTTCTGCCTAGTGTGGAAAAGTTCCTGAACAGAACGCTTATGCTCTAAGATCAAGAATTGACAAATGAGTCCTTTCTCTAGCTCCTTCAATGGGAAACCTGTGCCCAGTCCACTGTCAGAACCTGGGTTTGCAGCCCCATAGGACAAACAACAATATGAACTAACTAGTACCCTCAGAGCTCCCAGGGACTAAACCACCAACCAAAGAGTACACATGGTGGGACTGATGGCTCTGGCAGCATGTGTATAGCAGAGGATGGCCTAGTCGGTCATCAATGGGAGGAGAGGCCCTTGGCCTTGTGAAGGTTCTATGCCCCAGTAGGGGAATGCCAGGGCCAGGAAGTGGGAGAGGGTGGGTTGTTGAGCAGGGGGAGGGGAGAGGGAACAGGGTTTTTTTCCCTTTGGAGGGGAAACCAGAAAAGAAGATATCATTTGAAATGTAAATGAAGAAAATATCTAATTTAAAAAAAAGAAATCATCTCTATTCTATTACTAAAAAAAATATTTTTAATCTCTGCATATATATATAGATATATAGATGATAGATAGATAGATAGATAGATATCACAGAGAGTTTCTATGAAGAATGAGAATTTGTATGCAAGATCCTTAGCATGTCACATGTGACAAGCATGCACTGAAGCCTCTGTCTGAAGATGATGTCGTGATTGGAGGCTTGAAGACCTTTTCTGGTCTGTATGCTCTCTAAACTCGCAACAGTCCATGCAAAACAGGAAAAAAGGCAAAGACTTGGAACATACTGATGTGCATGTTTTACAGAGCAGCGTAAATCCTAATGCATGCTTTGAGGCCTGGAAGGGAACACCATGGGCTGGTTTTCCTTGTCACTTGTCACTTTTGCCATGGTGGTTTTCTGTTGCACTTCAGGATGTAACTGTGAACAATGAAGTGGGGAAATACATGACTTTTTTAACTTACTGAAAATAATATCCTCTGCATTTCCAAGCATTTTATTTTGTTGTAGTGTGTTCAAGTTTATTTACATGCCCAGATTCTAGTCTTTATCTACTCTATTTAGCATGATCAATCTCTCAATGCAAATGAATCAGCTCTTTTTTCACATTTTATTAAATAAAACAGGTTTTCCTTAAGTAAAAAATAAAATAAAAAAAATTGACAAATGGGACCTCATAAAATTGCAAAGCTTCTGTAAGGCAAAGGACACTATCAATAGGATAAAATGGCAAACAACAGATTAGGAAAAGATGTTTACCAACCCTACATCATATAGAGGGTTGGTATTCAATATATACAAAAAAAAAAAAAAAACTCAAGAAGTTAGACTTCAGAGAACCAAATAACCCTATTAAAAATGAGCAACAGAGCTAAACAGAGAATAACTGAGAAAACTTGAATGGCCGAGAAGCCCCTAAAGAAATGTTCTTCCAGAGGTCCTGAGTTCAAATCCCAGCAACCACATGATAGCTCACAACCATCTGTAATGAGATCTGATGCCCTTTTCAGGTATGTCTAAAAACAGCTATGTACTCACATAAAATAAATAAATAAATATTTAAAAAAAAAAAAAAAGGAAGTGTTCAACATCCTAAGTCATCAGGGAAATGCAAATCAAAACAATCTTGAGATTCCACTTCACACAAATCAGAATGGCTAAGATCAACAACTCAAGTGACATCAGATGCTGGCAAGGATGTGGAGAAAGAGAAACATTCCTCAATTGCTGGTAGGATTGCAAACTGATACAACCACTCTGGAAATCAGTTTGGCAGTTCCTCAGAAAATTGGACATAGTTCTACCTGAGGACCAAGCTATACTACTCCTGGTCATATATTCAGAAGATGTTCCAACATGTAATAAGGACACATGCTCCACTATGTTCATAGCAGACATATTATAATAACTGGAAGCTGGAAACAACCCGGATGTCCCTCAATAGAGGCACAGATACAAAAAATGTGGTACATTTACACAATGGAATACTACTCAGCTACTAAAAACAATGACTTCATGAAATTCACAGGCAAATGGATGGAATTTGAAAATATCATCCTGAGTGAGGTAACACAGTCACAAAAGAACACACATGGTATGTAATCACTGATAAGTGAATATTAGCCATCCCACATACCAAACCCTGGACGATATTGTGGATGCCAGGAAGTGCTTGCTGACGGGAGTCTGATATAGCTGTCTCCTGAGAGGTTCTGTCAGAGCCTGACAAATACAGAGGCAGATGCTTGCAGCCAACCATTGAACTGAATGTGGGGTATCCCAGATGAAGGAGTTGGATGAGGAGCTGAAGAAGTTGAGGGGGTTTGCAGCATACATACTATACAGCACCACTCAGAAATGAACAGCTTACAGCATTACAACCCCTTCCTGGGATGACTCTGAAGCAAACTGGTAAAGGGAGATCTTTATAGTGGGTAGAACTTGGGGCAGTACACATGACCATACATTTTGCCTAGAATAAATAGAAGCGTGGTTATGTAGAGATCATGTGCTGTAGCCAATGGTTTAGCTGGGTGGCCATGGACTTGTAAGGAATAGATTGTAAAGTTGCTGAGAAAAACCTTCTGGAAAGGGGTATGTGGATAGAGCTCTCCAAATGAGCAAAAAGATGTAAAACTACTGTGTCCAATGTAAATGCTCACTAAATTGTGACCCTCAACACAGGAACGCTTCAATAATCATGTAGGTAGGATGGTCTCTTTTATAGACAGTAGTCAATCTCCTTCACTTGTCATCTCTGTTGTCATCCAATGAGACCATGAACAAAATGGCCATGGTAACAATGATAGAGGTTATAAGTGGGCTTATCAACATGAACATTCGCTCATAAACACAGCTAAGTCTACTACTGTTGCTGAGTGCTAAATATGTGAGAAACAGAGACCAACACTGAGTCCCCAATATGTCATAATTCTCTAGAATGATCCATCAGAGATCTGATCAAAGGTTGACTATGTTGGACCACCTCCATCATAGAAATTAGAAATGAACACTTTGCCCTTTCTTATTGGGATAGATATGAATTTGTCTTTTATACACATGATGCTTCTGCTAAAACTATTACCCATGGACCTAGAAAATGCCTTATCAACCATCCTGGTGTTCCACATAGCATTGCATCTGATCAAGACATTCATTTCATGGACAAAGAATACAGACAGTTGCCTCATGATGATAGGATGCACTGACATTAATGTGTACCCGCCCCAATTTGCATCAATAACTTTGAAAGGATGCTGAAAATGGCCCTTTAAAGACATAGGGACAGTGCCAGTGAGGTGACAATGTTCTGGAAGAATGGGCAGGCTTATCCAGAAAGCTGTATACACTCAAAGTCAACATCTAATATATGGTACTGTTTCTCGCATAGACAGGATGCTGGAGTCCAAGAATCAAAAGATAAGAATAGGAAGGTAGCTACTCAGCATCATCCCTACTAACTTCCTAGTAAAATTTTCCTTCTCATGCTTATGATCTCATGCTCTGCTGACCAGTATGACTTGAGTCCAAAATAAGAGTGTTTCCAGAAGGTTATAACATGCATTACATTTAAAGAACAGACTTTGCTCTGGTCAATTTGTGCTTCTGATGTCTTTGAATCAACAGACTAAGGGAGAAATTGCAGTGTTAACAGAGGTGATCACTACAGATTAGCAGAGGAAGTTGAACTGTTTCTCCACAAAGGAAGTAAGAAAACAATGTGTCTTGAGTACTGAATATCCTGTAGAGCATTTTTGGTGTTACCAAGTCCAGCAGTGGCTAAGGTCAATGAGAACAACAATTCAATCCAGACAAGATAATAAATGAAACAGACCTACCAGGAATAAGGTGTGAGTAACCCTATCAAGCAAAGACTCAAGATAGGCTTAGGAATGTGTGAAGTAGGTGGTATCTACGGATGGTTATTAATACCAGCTAAATCCATGTAACCAGAGACAGAAGTTGTAATTGTCATAAATGTCTCTACCCTATACTACTAAGAATGTGTGTGTCGATACAAAATCTGTCTCCTCATTTTTTTAAAAGATTTATTTATTTATTATATATACAGCATCTTGCCTGCATATATGCCTGCAGGCCAAAAGAAAGCATCGGATCTCATTATAGTTGGTTACAAGCTACCATGTGGTTGCTAAGAATTGAACTCAAGACCTCTGGAAGAGCAGCCAGTGCTCTTAACTTTTCTCTAAGCCATCTCTCCAGCCCCTCTTCTCATGTTCATTTACCATGTGATTTAATGGTGATTGAGACAATATCAGTACTTAAGTGTTATTAAATCTTTATCATATTTAAGTTATGGACTATTAGGAGGCTAATATACAAGGGACTTTGGCATTTATTCTGAGGGAAAAGCTAGCACACTTTCAGTTATAGTGCAGGGTGTTAAATGTGAAGTAGGCTTATGACCTTGTTATACTCTTATCTAGAAATTAAGCACAATATAAAGTATGTTTGGGTCTCAAGTTGAGAAAAGGTAGACTTACAATGGTAAACTTGATGGGGTCTGGAATCAAGTAAGGGATGTAGCTCAGGGTCCATGAAAAATTAACTGATGCTGCAAGACCCTCTTTTAGAATGAATGGCATCTTTCAGCAGGTAGTCCAGATACAAAGAGGTCTGAGCAAAAATCCATCTTGTTTGCCTGTCTGCCTTTGCTTCTTTACTGGTGAGTTCATTTTTCATTATTAGTGTAGATCCTGCTGTTGTTGCTCCTGCTTTACTAACACCAGACTACATATTTCTCAGTCCTCTACAGTGGCCTGAAGATCAAGAACTCTCCTAGACACTTTCAGGACTTCAGGAGCATACTTGGACTCCTGACACATCCAGCTTCCCGACATAAGCTGTGTGTGTGTGTGTGTGTGTGTGTGTGTGTGTAAAACACACTTACATTCTTTTGATTCTATTCCTCTAGGGAATTATGTTTAATACAAAGATCTAAATTTTAAAAAGCTGAACGATAAAACCCTTACAATAAAATGTCAGAATAAATCTTTATGACATAGGATTTGCTTCTTAGACATGAAACTAAAAGCATAAGCAACAAAAGAAGAAATTTTGATGTCATCAAGTTAAATGCTTTTATTTATCAAAAGATATTATCAAAAAGGTGAAAATGCAACCCACAGAATGGCAGAGAATATTTGCCATTCATTTAGGAGCATCATATTCTGGCTATATAGAGAGTTCTTACAATTCGATGGCAAAAAATGCTACCCAATAAAAAATGAGTAAAGGCACTGAAGAGACACTGCTCCATAGAAAATACGCTAATGGCCACCAAGCAGACAACAAATATCCTCACATCACAAGTCACTAAAGAAACACAAATAAAAGTCACATTGAGGTGTCAATACCATTTTGTACTTGCAAGGATAGCTACAGTTTTTTTTTTTAATTACAGAAAAAAATTATGGACTAACAAGGCAAACATGTTGGAACCTCACATTACTGGTGAGAACAACAACAACAACAACAACAAAAAATGATGTAGCCACATGGGAAAAGATACGGTACTTTCTAAAAAGATAAGTAACTAACTAGAGAAGATCACAAGGCCCAGAAATTTAACTTAAGATTTAACTAAAAAGAAGGAAGTATTCATATTAAAACATAAACAAATATTGATAGCAGGATCATTCCTAACAGCTAAAAAGTGATGAGGAGTAAATAAAATATGGTATAATAATACAATGCTGTACTATTCTGTAACAAAAGAGTAAAGTATAGGCTGAGAGATAGTTCATTCAGTAAATTGCCTTTACTATTTTTGGCTGTTTTTAGCCCTATACAGGTCTATGTTAATTTTAAAATCAACGTGGTAAGTAAAACACACACACACCATGCATTACAATGGTCATGTCTCTGTTCTTTTTGATTGGGAATATGTTTCAAGGAGCATCTAACAAAAACCCCAGTGCTAGTCATGGGAAACTTTCTCTAGAGTTATCAGTCAGGGGAGTCAAGGAGACCTCAAAACAATTTAGGCTATCGCTGTTGCCTTTGGTTACAAGAAATTGGAAGTCAGACCCTATCACTGAAGATACCACACCTTTTGGACAGAGGACTTAGAGGAGACAGATAGCACTGACCTGGGAGCCTCCTCTTTGAAGAATATCTCTCTTAGCTATGCAAGCTGCCAAGTGAAAAAAGCAGTTAAGAGCCCTGCCCAGCTGTAATGTCTGTGAAGTACAGCAATGACCAGAATGGAAGATGTTCTGAAAGGTACTATCCAGTGGCATTTATATACAGCAAGCTAATTGGACTTAAGGCCAACTCAGTAACAGATGCTGTAAACCCAGCCCACTATCCATGGCTGATGATGTCAAAAAGAAAACTTATTACTGCCTTCCCTGGTTCTTTTCTGTTGTTGTGTTGTTGTTGTTGTTGTTGTTGTTGTTGTTCTTGTTCTTGTTCTTGTTCTTGTTCTTGTTCTTGTTCTTGTTGTTATTGTTGCTCCTGATGGTGCTGCTGCTGGTGGTGGTGTTTGTTGTAATCAGCTTGACACAATCTGGAATTACCTGAGAAAAGAGAATCACAATTGAGAAAATGCCCCCACAAGAGTGAACTATAGGCCACACTGTGGGGCATTTTCTTAAACAGTAATTGAAGTGAAAGAGCCCAGCCAATTGTGGGCAGGGCCATTCCTAGGCAGGTAGTCCTGGGGTGTATTAGAAAGTCATGAGGAGCGAGTCAGTAAGCAACACTTCTCCATGGTCTCTGCACTAGTTCCTACCTCCAAGTTCCTACCTTGAGCTCCTATACTGACTTTCCTAGATAATGGCTATAAACTATTAGATGAAAATAAATAAACAAACAACTTTCCCCTCCAATTGACTTTTTGGTCATGATATTTATCACAGTTATCTAAGATATTGCCAATTCTGTAACCAGTATAATTTCTAGCTGCATTCTAAATGCCTTTCGTTATATATATATATATATATATATATATATATATATATATATATATATATATATATACAGATAAGTGTAGTTTCTCACTCTTGTCAGAAAAGCTTCCTTTCGTAGCAGATGAGTGACATGACAGAAACTCACAACAGATGAAAATCACAAACTGATGGTGAGCCTCAGTTGATACATCTACAACAAAATCTCTACAAGGCTTGGGGCACATCATGAAAGAAGAGACGGAAAGACTGCAGACCAGGGCATCTACTACAAGATGTTTTCTATAGGTGACAGGGAAGCTGCACCCATGAAACCCTAACAATATAATTGCCTACACAAGACCTGAGTGATGACACCACCAAATAGCCTGCCACTATGGATAAAAGGAACGTCACAAGACCTCACCCCCAGATGAAGAGCTACAAGCTGTTAATGGATGCTGAGAGGGAGAGTGTCAGCCCTCTTGTTCTGGGACAAGCTAATCCCAAGCAGTTCTAAACACCTATGCATATGAGCAAGACTAAAGGAACTCATCTGGCTGAATTTTAAAATTCATATGTATACATGTATATGAAAATATAAGAGGCCATAAAAATTGGTGGTTAATGTTTAATCAATATTATTATATTTAAGATATGGGATATCAAAAGACTAAGCATCCTTCAAGAGACACTTTAGAGATTACCTCTGTAGTTTAGCATGTGGTGTGTTGCAAATTTTCAAAGCTCAGCATTTTCCCTTACCTGCTTCCTCCACTTTGTTCATTCTGACCATCCAGGCTCCTTGTATTATCTTTGTTCACAACCCAGTTTTGTTATTTAGGCTTTCCTTACAAAATAACTATAGTTCTTGAAATGTCCCTTGCAGAACTTTATCCATTGTGGGTCTGTCTACTGTTAACATTCTTGGTGTGTACTAAATAAACATTTACTTACTTATATGCAAATGCCTTTGTGCTTATCTTGTTCTTTCAGTAAGTATAATCTTATATTAGCATTGTTCCCTGAATTTAATAAATATTATACTAATATACAGAACCTCCCTCTTTTACTATAGCTCATGTTTTGGGGTATAAAATCCTTTACCTTTTTTTCCTTTGTCTTTCTCTTCTCTTTTCTTTTTCCTTATCTATATGTATCTTGGACCTTTTCATCAATAATAGTCTCAATTATACATCTTTGTAACCACTTTAAACATTATCCCTCCCATGGGGCATGGCATGTAGCTTGGTAGTAGAGTGCTTTTAGAGCATACCAGAGGCCCCAGGTTTGATCCCTCCCCAGGACTGAAAAGCAAACTATCTTCCTGGATTCATGGCTCCATGCCCATCATCCACTGCAGACACTGTGTCTTGGGAACATGAATTTCCTCCAAACACTTTGACTTTCTCTTCCTGTGGCTTTAAGTGAATCTTGCTAGATGTTCTCACATTTCTCTCCACCTCTTTTTCCATTTCAGCTTTTTTGTATGGCAATCTGAAATAGTCTTTACTTCTGTCCTCCAGGCCTGAATTCTCCCTTTACTTCTCTCTGTACTGTTATTTGAACTAACCCATAAGTTTTATTTCTAACTTTTAACTGGTAATTACATTTAGTTATGGTTACTCACATGTTCCTACCCTTTGAAATTCTACTGTTTTCATCCTTTGAACATTTATATGTAGTGTAACAGGTGAAATAATATAACTTCCCCAACCGCTCGTTAATCTCTAGCAGGTGAGTTGCTTCATGTGACAAAGGGGACTTTGTAGATATGACTAATGATATTAGGATATAAAGGGTTTCCTGAGTCAGTTTTAAAAGGTAGGTATGGCAATGGAGCCAGAAGTTGATCTGATCTGCTTTCAAGAATGAGGAAATTGCCATGATACAAGGCATATAACTAGTCTCTAAAAGCTGGAAAGGCCCAAGAAATACACTTTCCTTCAGTGCTTCCAAATTCAGTCAACATCTGAATTTCTAGAATTATAAGAGGATAAATGTGTGTTGTTTTAGCCCATTTTTGTTGGCGGTACTGTTTCAGCAGCAATACAAAATTGAAGATGTGTGTGTGTGTGTGTGTGTGTGTGTGTGTGTGTGTATACACACACACACACACACATACTTGTGTTCTACCCTCAGAAAACAACTAAATCATCTGGTTTCTCTCCCTCTGGATGATCTATGAGCTAATCATGGTTGATTATCCATAGGGATGCTGGAGAAACACTAATACAATATAAATATGATCTTGTGTCACACACATTATATCCTCCTCATAGCTTCCTACGTGTTCCATAACCTGACCTCCTCCTACTATCTTGCCCCTCACACATCATGACTCTACCCTGTTCTATCTCTCTATGTGGCACAGAGGAAGGAGTCCAAAATGGGAATTTCATATGTGTTATAAAGGAGTTTGGAAAGTGAATATCTGAAGGCAGGTTATCGGGGCTCAAACTAGAGCCACTGGTGAGTGCTTCTGAGGTCCAGAAGAGGTGAGAAAACCAGATCTTCCACAGAAACCCAGGAAGCCAAATAAGCTAAGCTGCTGAGAGGGAGGCGGCCAGGTAGGTGCCTGTGGAGAAGTACAGAGCTGTCACCTCTGTGTAATCCACAGCCCACGGAGAAAGCAATCCTACAAATAATAAATAATGAAGAGATTTTTATATCATCTGTAGCCAAATTGACTTGATAACAGAATAACTAAACCCAATTCACCACAGAGTCAAATGTCCATTTCAGTTGGGAAGTAGCATGTTTAACGTCTTTCTCTCCAACATGACATAAATCCTATTTTAAAAGTATTTACTCCATAGGCCTCAGGAAGTGCAGCAGAGTCACAGGACTGCAGGGACTGGAGCCTCTCAGCTTCCAAGGGACTGAACTGGATCAGCGAACATCACTGACCCCTCCCTGCGAACAGGGGGCCTGCATCCTGAGCAGGCTTTAGCCTCAGGAATCAGGCAGGACCAGCCAGGAGGCATAGGCCTCAGGAAGTGCAGGGGAGTCACAGAACTGCAGGGACTGGAGCCTCTCAGCTTCCGAGGGAATGAGCTGGATCAGCGAACATCTATGCCCCCGCCCTGCTAGGGGAGGGCTTCCCCCCCAAGGCCAGATTCAGCCCAAGGACTCAGGTGAGATCCGCCATTTTCTCTCTGGGGTCTTGCTAAGGCAGGACCAGCCTGGAGGCATAGGCTTCAGGAAGTGCAGGGGAGTCACAGGACTGCAGGGACAGGAGCCTGTCAGCTTCCAAGGGACAGAGCTGGATCAGCAAAGATCTCTGCCCCCTCCCTGGGAGCAGAGGGCTTCCCTCCAGGACTAGCTTCAGCCCAAGGACTCAGGCGAGACCAACTGGGAGGCACAGTCCTCAGGAGTGGAAGGGGAGTTGCAGGGCAGCAAGGAAAGATCAAGCTCTAAGACACCAAGAACTTCTAACACCAGAGATCAAGAGATGGCGAAAGGCAAACACAAGAATCCTACCAACAGAAACCAAGACTGCTTGGCTTCACCAGAACATAGTACTCCCACCTCAGCAAGCCCTGGATATCCCAAAACACCAGAAAAGCAAGATTTGGATCTAAAAACTCATCTCACAATGCTGATAGAGGAACTTAAGAAGGACATGAATAACTCCCTTAAAGAAATACAGGAGAAAACAGATAAAGAGATACAAGCCCTTAAAGAGGAAACAAAAAAAATCCCATAAAGAATTACAGGAGATCACAAATAAACAAATAGAAGCCCTTAAAGAGCAAACCCAAAAATCCCTTAAGGAATTGCAGGAAAACACAAACAAACAGGTGAAGGAATTGAGTAAAACCATTCAGGACCTAAAAATGGAAGTAGAAACA
>JADRCD010231024.1:0-16407 GCA_019843815.1 Montemys delectorum
GTCTGGCACTCGGGAAGTTTCTGACCTAGAGCCTGCTCACTCAACTTTGGTTCCATTAGCAGTGAAGGAACCAATATAGGCAATAGCTATTTTGGGATTTGGGGCACCACTCTTTGCCACTCAGCTCCACCACGGTGGAGCCGCATCAGCCATAGAGGATAGCTGGACAAAGGGGTATGGCAGTGGCTGGGAGGGCTTGGGCTGAAGTTAACTGAGTCTGTTTCAGAGACAGGTGGCTCCATCCCAGGGCCTACTACCCCACAGCAGGAGACAGCTATGAACTTGGACCAACAAAACATTCTGAGGTGACCCCCACACCCTGGTAACCTGAGCATGCAAGTCCGGAGCATGAACTTTATAGACAATACTCTGCCAGCATGCCAACATGGTGGGCACACTAGCAAGGCAGACCCAAACCCTCCTTTGTTTTAGCAACTACTCTCTTTGATCCTCTGTGACCGGCTGACTAGAGGCGTCTTGAAGAAATAGCTTGGCTGCATCCTGAGCTTTGTCAAGGGCACCTTCACATCCCCTTTCCTTCCTCCTCCAAGCCTACCCACTAAACTAGAAGCCATTGGGCGGAAACACTCTTCTCTCTTTCACCCTCCCTCTCCCTCTCTGTCTCTCTCTGAATGGACACATACCAGTGTGGATTCTCAGGTGGCGGTCCAACACTCTTCTCCCTCTCCCTCTCCCTCTCCCTCTCCGTCTCTCTCTGAATGGACACATACCAGTGTGGATTCTCAGGTGGCGGTCCAAATCTTTCATGCCATGAACGGTTTTGAAGTGACAACCTGGAGGAGAAGAAAAGCTCGCTCTTAAACTCCGGGCCCCAGTATCACCATGGTTACCTCTAATGGAAGCCCACCCATGCCTCCATCCCCTGCTTTCAGTACAGCTGTCAACAAATGACAGCCAAGGACAGCACCCACCGACACTCTATCACAAAGCAGGCTTTGCCTGCGGTGGCTCTGCTCAGCCGCAGTCTAAAGCTGCTGTCCTGCACGTGGCTTAAGGAAAAGTGGGCTTGGAGGGTTGGTGGCCAAGGGTATCAGGTGCGTGTTTCATTTTTCCTCTGTCTGGCAGTGCTAGGGATGTAACGCAGAACCTTTGTTATCCTTGGTGACACCGTGCCTCTGGGACACATTCCTGGCCCGCAGGGTTGCCTTCTTTCTTTTTTTATAGCATCTGGCAAGACTGAACCCACTACCTCACCAGGCTGTTGTCAAACTTGCAGTAATCCTCCTGCCCCTGCCTCCTGAGTGTAGAGATTCTAGATCTTTCTTTCTTTCTTTCTTTCTTTCTTTCTTTCTTTCTTTCTTTCTTTCTTTCTTTAAATTCATTTTATTTATATGAGTACACTGTAGCTGTTTAAGACACACCAGAAGAGGGCATCGGATCCCATTACAGATGGTTGTGAGCCACCATGTGGTTGCTGGGATTTGAACTCAGGACCTTTGGAAGAGCAGCTAATGCTCTTAACTGCTGAGCCATCTCTCTAGCCCCTGATTCTAGACGTTTCAACTTAAAATGGTTTTATCGAGGCATGATTCCACCCGAAGTTAAGGAGCAGCTACGAACTCAATTATAGTCTCCTAAGGAGCTCTGTCAGTGTGGGACTCACAGAACCCACCCCCCAAGAGGACGTAAGTGACCTTGGAGGGTATATAGGTGCAGGTGTAGAGACTCCGTGCACCAGTACTAGGCAGGGATGGGCCCCCTTCCACCATGTCTGACCCTTACCTGGATAGCAGCAGTTAAAGGTCCTTTCTCCAAGGGTGGGCGTTCTCTCCTTTGCTTCGGAGGGCAGAGCGACGACGGCAGGAGCCTGCTGGGCATCGCTGTCTTCAGCAGGGAGGCCTGCTGGTTTCTGGACGTGATTTTCGAGCGCAGAGGCTGAAATGGAGACAGGAAGTGAGGCTTGGTTGCTGAGCAGCGGCAGTCACGTGAGCCTGAGAGGCGGGTACTTTTCAGCTGCTTTCATCTTTCGCCAGGCTCCCAAAATGAAAACCAGGGGCTGGAGAGATACTTCTAGATGATTGGAGCTGGGCTCCTGGCTCCCAGGTCTAGCTGCTTACAACTGCCAGTTCTGCAGGAAGGAGTCCGATGAATGAACCCTCCAGCCTCCACAGACACCTGCACCGAACCACCTCCCCTCCCCATTGCGCTCATACACAGACACACAACCACACAGATACATATAAATATAAAATTTGTTCCTAAAGCCAGAGCTGGGGCTCGGACTTAGTTGTAGAGTAAAGCGCTTGCCTAGCATGCAGGAAGCCCTGGGCCAATCCCTCTCTGTGCACAAACCAGGCCTGGTGGTGCAGCACGTGATCCCAGCACTTGGGAAGTAGAGGCTAGATGAGAAGTTCAAGATCGTCTTTGGCTACCTAGTGAATCCAAGGCTAGCCTTGTCTACATAAGAACCTGTTGCTGCCTGGCGGTGGTGGCGCACACCTTCAATCTCAGCACTCGAGGAGGCAGAGGCAGGCAAATTTCTGAGTTCAAGGCCAGCCTAGTTTATAGAAGGAGTTCCAGGACTGTTAGGGCTACACAGAGAAACCCTGTCTCAAAACAAAACAAAACAAAATGACAAACCAAACCAAAAATCTGTTTCCAAGAAGAACAAGAAAAGAATTTGATGTAACATAACAATACCTCTAGAGAAATAACCAGTCGGCAGGACATGTCTCAAACATCAAGCTAGCCTCAAACAGCCTAGATTAACTCTGGTCTTGAAATTGTAGTGATCCTCCTGCCTCTGATTCCCAAGTACTAGGATTCTAGCCATGCTCCACCTGTTCTCAAAGATGTAGCATTCCTTCCCTTTTATTTTGTAAGAGACGTTTACTTTTATTCTATGTGTATGAGTACTTAGCTTACATGTATGCTTGTACGGAGTGCATGCAGAGCTGACAGGACTGCAGATCTCCTGGAACTGGACACAAACAGTTGCAAGCCTCCAGGTAGGTCTTAGGAACCGAGCCCAGGTGCCCTGCAAGATCAGCAAGTGCTCCTAACCACCAAGCCATCTTTCCAGCTGCTAAAGATGTAGTAGTTTTCCCTGTGTTTTGAGATAGGGTCTCACCATGTAGCCCTGGCTGTCCTGGAACTCACTCTGTAGACAAGACTGATTCAAACTCACAGAGATCTGCCTCTGCCTCTCCTGAAGATGCAGTGTAAAAAAAATTTCCCAGCTGGGCAGTAGCAGGGCACACACTTAACTCTAGCACTCTAGGACAGCCCAAGAATTCTTATTAGGTATGACAGAACACTGAAGGCACCAAGCCGCTTTGTTATTATGTACTGCTATTGTTATTGTTATTATAACATCATCGTCATCATTTTACATTTATTTTGTGTGTGTGCATGTGTGGGGTTCATGGATAAGTCGGAAGATAACCAGTGGGAGTTGGTTCTCTCCTTCCACCATGCGGATTCTGGGGGTTGAACCAGGACCGTGGGGCTTGGCAGCACGTGCCCTTATGCACAGAGCCATGTCGCCGCCCACACAGCTTAGGTTTGCTTCAGCTCAACCATGGGTTGCAGGCCACCCTTGAGGCCTTGAATTCTCCAGGGTAAAACATTTCAACAAACCACTTGGAAGAAGGGAGATGGAGAGAGAAACCAGAGACCACCACAAGCGGAGACCTGACACATGGGGGCCTTATCTGTCTCCTCAATCAAGCGTGCCACAAAAGCCTCCTGAGATGGTGACACATCCTGTGCTGGGTTTTAGATTAGGGAGGGATGATGACATGCTTCCTAGCTGAATGGTGCCACATTTTGGCTCAAACACAATTAAAACAGAGAGGAGAAACATGGCTGGCCCTGAGCAGAACCTGAGTACTAGGCCTGCATGTAACTGGGTATAACTCTCCCTAATACAGAACAGTGTGGAGAACCCACATGGCTTTGTGTGCATGCACATATGTGTTCATGTATGTGAAGGTATGCACACATGTGTTCATGTATGTGAAGGTATGCACACATTTCACATATGTGTTCATGTGTGTGATGGTACACATAGTGCACATGTGTGTTCATGTATGTGAAGGTGCACACAGTGCACTTGTGTTCATGTGTGTGTGAAGGTGTGTACTGAGTGCATATGTGTGTTCATGTGTGTGAAGGTATGCACATATTTCACATGTGTTGTGTGAAGATGTGCACACAGTGCACATGTATGTTCATGTGTATACACATGTGGAAGGCAGAGGTTGACTGTTTCTTCTGTAGTCACTCTCCATCTTGTTTCCTTGAGAGAGGGTCTCCAATGGAACTGGAATGTACCAGTTGAGCCAGACCGGCTGGCCAGCGAGCCCCAGGATCCTCTTGTCTCTGCCTCCCCCACTGCTGTCTGCAGGGATGGATAGCAGCTCTGCTCACCACACTAGACTTTGAACTCCAGCCTGGCTTGTTTGGAATTCTTTCCCGCAGTGCTCTGCTTCTGCCCCAAGCAGGGAGGGCCTCTAACTCGCCCAGCTTTCTCTAAGCCTGTGATGCCTAGACTTCATGGTGGCTGGCTTATGTACTACCCTTGCTGGGGACAGGCAAAAGAACTTACTCTAAGTACTACCATTTCATTTCAGACTCCACTAATCATAGGAAGAAACTAAATGCGCGGTCCCAGGCCCAGGGAGCTGGGGACTTCCCTGGAGCTGTACAGCTTCTGTTGTAAGGGACAGTTGTCTGTGTCCTGCCATCTCAAGGACAACTTCTCCATCTTGTTGGCAGGGTCAAACTAAGTTCACATTCCCAGGCCCAGGAACCTACTCCTAACCTGATTGGTGGAAACTCCCTTGCTCAACCCCTTATGTTAGAATCTGATTGGACAATGCTACAGCCCACCCAGCTCCCCCTCTCATTATGGTTTTATCCTTTAAATGTGTTCTGCAGCATCCCTTCAGGGCCGTTCAGTTCCCCAGTCTGTTCTGTGGCCCTGACTGATCAGTAGTGGCTTGATTACAATACACTTTTGTCATCCGCATTGACCTGGTGTTTGGGTTCTGTTGGATTTAAGTGGACCCCCACAACACCCTTACTAGGTTTTAGGATATAAACTATTTAGAAGAGCCCTCGAACCACTCCCCTCTACTCTCAGAGCGGAGATATGCTCACGGAGCCCACTGGAGACTCTGTTCAGAGGTGGATGGGGTATATGGAAGTGGAGTTTGAGTCCAGGAAAGCAAAGACTACCGAACCCTGCCCCTCCTGCTGGGAAGCCACGGGTGGAGAGGGCATAAAGTCCATTTAAAAACCCTCTCCCCTTGGGCTGGTGAGATGGCTCAGCAGGTAAGAACACCAACTGCCCTTCCTGAGTTCAGATCCCAGCAACCATATGGTGGCTCCCAACCACCCATAATGAGATCTGACGCCCTCTGAAGACAGCTACAGTGCACTTATCTATTTTAATAAATAAATCTTTAAAAAACAAAACAAAACAAAAACAAAACCTCTCCCCAACCCCTAGTTTCAGAAAGAGGGAACAGGAGGAATCTACAAAGTCCAAAGGTAAAGAAAATCCAAGGGAGGAGCCTTAGAAAGGCCAGTCTTCCTGGGGGCAGGTACCTGAAGGTGACTGAGGAATGCTAGACATATAAAGGGTCTCCCATCCTCGGGCTCTTCAGAACTGGGAGGACCCTCCAGTGGGAAGGGGGCACTCGACCTAAGGTACTCGAAGGGGGAGGTGTTACTTCGCTGTTCCTAACTGGTCCATGGAGTCTGGCAGAGATGGGAAGGGAGGGCGAGACCTTCCTAGTTCCAAACGTGTGGTTCTTCTTATCCCATCCCCTCTAAGGCTCCAGGAACTTCCCAGAGGCCTCCGCCCCACTGTTGCCCTGACCTTCTGCCTCACAACCCTGTTCTCCCAGTCACTCACCCCTTCATGCATCCATTAGGTACCTGGAGGTTTCCCTCCCTGGGAGGTGGATAACGCACTTGACACCCATCCCACACCGGTTTCGGAGGTGGGGGTGGGGGTGGGGTGAGGAGCGGTTGAAGAGCTGATGCCTTGTCCTGGCTCCTGCTTAGTCCCTTCCTGGATATCACTTGTAAAAGCGCAAGTGTGTCCCCAGCATAGCCCCGCGCACCGCGCAGACACCCTTCCGGGCTCTAAGCCTCCCTCGGCCGAGTGTGGGAGGCGAACTGGTCGCTCTAAGCGCTTTCCCGCTTTCCTGGAGAGTAGCAGCGGCCCCCACGGAAGGGTGTAATTGACGCGCACGCGTAACTCACAAAGACCCGCTGCCCCCCCCCCCCCCGTCTGCGTCTCTGGATTGGAGCTGGAAGCTTTGTATATCATCGTTCAGACCTCTCTCCCACGCCCTTCCTAGATCTGACACTTATGGGGGTCCGAGGACAGGGACATCAGAGCAACTGTCTCCAAGTCCCAGGACTGGAGCTGGAAGCTTCGCGCACCATTCCACGTACCCCCCTCCCCCTTCATCTGACACCTATCGGGGTACAGGGTTAGGGACATTAGAGCAGCTGTCCTCAGGTCTTTGGGCTGGAACGGAAAGCGGCTTGCACCATTTCACGCACTCCAACCTCCCCCTTCCTACATCTGACACCCGTTGAGGAGGTCCAGGGACAGGGCAGTGTTGGGGACATCAGAGAAGCTGTCCCTAAGTCCCGGGACCGGGTCTAGAAGCTCCCAAAACTATTACACGAGCCCCTTTTCCCGTCCAGACCCGACACCTATACACTTTCCGGGACGGGGAGTACACCAGAGTAACTGGGGACGTCGGAGCCACTGTCCCTGGTGTCCCCGGGCTACTCACCCGGCTCCCCGGCTGCGCGCTGGACCCCTCGCTGGCCGGGTTCGTTGCGCTCGAGTTGCGGCTCCTGAGAGCGCAGGTGCTGGGGTTTGGCTTGCTTGCGCCGCGACATGGCGCGAAGATGAGGATCCCGGAGGGTCCCCAAGAGTGGCCTCCTGCACAGCGCGCGTTTCCCGACTTCGGAGGCACACCCCCACAGCGGGCCGAATCGCGCTTGTCCCCGCCCTGCCGCCCGTCCGCCCGGTAGGGCGATTTATCAAGCGTCCTGACAGGCGCTTGGGCGGCAGCCAGGACCTCAGGGGTCCCGGGAACCCCGCTCCCACGCACGAGCTCCGGCTCCACCCCGGCCCCGCCACAGCAGAATCTGCATTTTAACAAGCTCCCCAGGTGATGCGCGCGCACGCTCGGGTCGGCGAAGGCCGGTCTGCATTTTAACGAGATCCCAGGTGATTCGCTGGCTCATTAAAATTGCAGAAGCGCGGGCCCTCTTCCCACTTTACTGTGCTCCCCGAGTCGCTGGGGAGCTCGTTAAAATGCAGATTCTGACTCGGCGAGTCTGGGGTGGGGCCCGAACGTCTGTGATTCTAACGAGCTCCCACGTGAGGCCGTGGCCGCGGCCACGCGGGCTGGAGAGCGATTACATTTCTCTCTTAATTGGCCCAGCCTGGGACCGCGGTAACTGGGATATTTCTCGCCAAAACTCGCAGGGATCTTCTCATGCGCGGGCGAAGGTGGAGAAGGGCCTGGGATGGTGGCGCGTCCTCTCACCTGCGCATCCGAGTTCATAATTTAAGAACAAGGCTGTTTGCCTCGTACACTCATTTTCCTGCAGTCAGTTAAAAAAAAAAGGGGGGGGGGGGAGCGAACATCCCTGTAAGATGTCTTCTATCCTCAAATGGGATCTCTCTCTCCCTCCCCCCCCCACCTTTCAAATTTAAAAGTAGAAGCTGAAAGTCCTGGATTCAGGAGGCGAGAGGCCTGTGACCATCCCGCCTTCTATTCCTGCCCCGGGACTCAAGGTCTAGGACCACACAGGAGAGGCCTTTGGGCCAGCCCGGGCGCAGGCCCCAACCGCTGTGTGACTGAGGCGCGGTCCCATCCCGGGGGTTTTGGCTAATTGATCTTTCGTGCTCAGACTAGCTGGGACCTTGTGGAGACCAGAGGGGACCCCTCCTTCTGAACGACATCCAACAAGGATCGGCAAAGCCATCCAGTCCCCCAAGGTGTTTACTTTTTTCGGATTGGAAAGTTACTTAAACAGGGCTGTGCCCCAAGCCTGCCCAAACCTGAGAGTCACGTGATGGCGGGGCTCAGCTGCAAGTTCTTGGGGTGAGGACCTGAGACTCTGTATTTTTTAAATCAAGGCAGATGTGACAAGTTAGAGAAAGATGGCTTTACAGGCTCTGAGTGCTTAACAGCGGGGCGGACCTAGGGCCAGGTGTGTGTGTGTGTCTGTCTGTCTGTCTGTCTGGCACAAGCTGGGCTGGCTTTCTTATTTATGTATATGAGCACACTGTAGCTATCTTCAGACACAAGAGGGCGTCGGGTCCCATGGTTGTGAGCCACTATGTGGTTGCTGGGATTTGAACTCAGGACCTCTGGAAGAGCAGTCAGTGCTCTTAACGCCTGAGCCCTGCTCCAGCTGGGTTGCCTTTCTTAAACTTCCCTTTGGGCCCCTAGTTGTCAGTCTGTTTAGGCATCTGTAGGTAATGCTGAGTGAAGTCACAAGGTTAAACTCAGAGATATTCTAACACGTCTCCTTTAGTATATGTGTGCCACCACATCTCTGCAGCATGACTTAACATTTTTTTAAAGGTTCTATTTTAAATTCTCTGTGTGTGCATCTTGTGCGCATTTGAGTACAGGTGTCTCTAGAAGCTAGAGGTGTTGGTTCCCGTGGAGCTAGAGTCACAAGGAGCCCTGAGTTGTCTGATGACAGTACTGGGAATCGAACTCTGGGAAGAACTAGACATGCTCTGAACTGCTGAGCCATCCCTCCACACCCTTTATACGTTTTTACAGATTGGGTGTGATGGTGCATGCCTTTATCTAATCCCACCACTTAGGAGGCAGAGGCAGGAGGATCTCTCTGAATTCAAGGCCAACCTGTCTACATAGTGAGTTCTAGGCCAGCTAGGGCTAAAAATGAGATCCTGTCTCAATTTTCTTTTGCACATTAATTTATATAGTTGTGTGTGTGTGCGCGTGTGTGAGTGAGTGAGTGAGGTCAGGGGAAAACCTATGGAAGTCAGTTTTCTCCTTCTACCATGGGTCCTAGGAACCGGTCAGGTTGTCAGGACAGTGACAGGGGGGCGCCTACTAACCCTAAGCTCTGCTTGCTGCGCTGTAAGCAGACATTTGAACTCAAATACAAGCTCTGGTTTAGAGTTTCCCAGACTGTCTCGGGATCAAGAAGAAGCTGGGAACAGAAACTCCTTCTGAGAAACTTGAAAAGGGGTACACTGAGTGTGACCTCAGATACTTGGTACCACATTACACTTGGCCACGGGCCAGCCCATCACCAGCCAAATCATCTCACAAGATCGAGAAATCCCCTTTTTCATCTCCCCCCCCCCCCCCCTCGCCCTCGAGACAGGGTTTCTCTGTGTAGCACTGGCTGTCCTGGAACTCACTCTGTAGACCAGGCTGGCCTTCAACTCAGAGATCTGCCTGCCTCTGCCTCCCAAGTGCTGGGATTAAAGGCGCGCACCACCATGTCCTGCTGGATCACTCAGATTACTGCCACTGTTCATCCATTTGATGGATGTAGGATAATCATGGGATGAAAATACCATAATTTATTCTTTGTTCTCCTGGGTAGCTGTGCTGCTGCCAGGCCTGTGCTGGTGTAGTGGGCTGCCAGCATGCCCCATCTAACCCCAGGAGTGTCTTGGTTTCTCCTGAGTGAATGCAAGCGCCACGTTAGTATGTCAGAGCAGAGGATGAGAACATGATCAGGCCTATCTCCCTCCATCCCAGCATGGGAGAGGAGGCTGTGACCTGACGCCATCTCCCACACAGTGCTATCAACTGTCTTAATTCTGGGAACCGTATGGATGCAAATGGTCTCCCATTATCATCTTGATTTGCATTTTCCCTGCATATATGATTCCAACAAAGAATAAAATGGAAATTATGTTTTCCACCAACATAAGGTCAAGAACTGATTAGTGTTCATTTATTTATTGAGATGGGATCTTACTATCTAGCCCTGGCTGGCCTGGAGCACACAATCTAGCCCAAGCTCACCTTGATTGAATTCCTTGAGATCTGTCTGCCTCTGCCTCTTGAGTGACAAGATAAAAGTTCCCTTTGGCTTCCCAGTGGCCAATTCACCTAGACTGGGTGTATAGGTAATGCTGAGTGTACCAGAGCTGGGGAGATGTTTCAGCAGTTAAGAGCACTGGCCACTTTTCCAGAGGACCTGGCTTCAATACCCAGCACCTACTGATAGCTCACAACAGCCACCTATAACTCTAGTTCCAGGGGATCTGATGACACCTGGCCTCCTTGGGTACCAGGAACTCTGGTGCACGGACATGTGCAGGAGAAACACTCATATACATAAAATAAAAATAATAAAAGCTTTTTTTTTGGATTTATTTATCTTATGTGTGTGAGTACACAGACACACCAGAACACCAGAAGAGGGCATCAGACCCCATTACAGATGGTTGTGAGACACCATGTGGTTGCTGGGATTTGAACTCAGGACCTCTGGAAGAGCAGTCAGTGCTCTTAACCGCTGAGCCATCTCTCCAGCCCCAATAAATAAAAGCTTTAAGGGCATGTGTAGCCACATCTAGTGTTTAGGTCATACTATTTTACAAAGTACTTATTTAAAGTTCTAGCCTGCCTGTCTGTTTGTCTGTCTACCTTCCTTAGTTCCTTCCTTCCTTTTTTCCTATCTGTTCTTCTCTATAGCAGGCTGTCTTGGAACATGCGGCCATCCTCCTGCCTCAGTCTTCAGTGCTGGGATTACAAGCTGCTTGACACCTATTCAAAGTCCTAGTCCTCCGTTTATTACTATATCTTATTACTGAGTTCATTACCAAGTTTTAATGATGATTTCAAGGACCAAAAATTGTGGGAAAGTAACCCGAGGGCCTGCATTCAGAGGCCAGAGGAGGGCATTGGGCGTCCTGCTCTGCCACTTTCCACCTTATTTACTCAACATTGGGTCTTCACTGAACCTGGAGCTAGGCCAGCCAGTGAGCAGTCACTCTGTGTCTCTGCCCCCGTCTCCCCAAGGCTGCAGTTAGAGGTTTGTGCATGGAGCATGCCTATCTTGGCACTGCCGCTTGTATCTGAACTCAGGTCCTCGGAGGAGCAAGTCTCCGCTCTTCCCCGCTGAGTCAGAAGCTGATCAGTTTTGAACCTTAGGGGTTTTTAAAATTCAACTGGAGAGGAAGTCACTTGGAAGCTCTGAAGGTTTTGAGATGACACCTAAGCTGCGGGGGTGGGGGGTGTCCTCCGTAAGGTGACACCCTGCTCTTCCCTTCTCAAGCCTGCCTTTCCGCACGTACTCTGGACTATTTCGGGAGTTACTTCCTCATCTGGACAGACCCATCACCTTCCTCTTCAAAGGCTCTCAGGCTGCTCACTTTCTTCACACATCGAGTCAAGCCATCTTGTCTGGAGCAGCTCAAGTGAAATGCTGGAACCCTATGGCTTTTCAAAATCCAAGTTAAACAGTACAGCTCTGATTCATGAGAAGATGCTCCTGGT
Source organism: Montemys delectorum (assembly GCA_019843815.1). Lineage (NCBI taxonomy): Eukaryota > Metazoa > Chordata > Mammalia > Rodentia > Muridae > Montemys > Montemys delectorum. Next base: position 11,508 of record JADRCD010231024.1, read on the forward strand.
CCCTCTGTGGCGTGTGTGTGTGTGTGTGTGTGTGTGTGTTTTGCATACACATTAGTGTGTAACTATTCTTGCCCACTCAGGAGCACATGGAGCCAGAACAGGATGCCCAATGCCTTTATCACCCTTGACCATCTTGACTTGTCTTGAGACAGGGTCTCTCAATAAGCCAATAACAAACAAACAACCCTCCCCATCTGGCTAGTCTGCCGTGCCCCCAACATTGCAGCAGCAGGTACCAGCTTTTGATGTGGGCACTGGGAACCTCGTGCTTGCAGAACAGGCTCTCCTACCACTTGTTGGGAACAAGCAAAAGAAAGTTATTCTAAATACTACTGTTTCATTTTTCAGACTCCACTAATCATAGGGAGAAACCAAATTCTAGGTCCCAGGCCCCAGGGCAGCTGGGGACTTCCCTACAGCTGACCAGCTTCTGTTGTAAACAGCTGTCTGAGTCCAGACATCTCAGAGACAACTTCTCCATCTTGCTGGCAGGGTTAACCTAGGAAGGAACACCTATCCCACCTTTCCGAATGTTTTCTTAATTGTCTGTTAACCAGTAAAGAATATAGAAATTGCTGTTATCTAAACCAAGATGCATAAGTTATAGAAATATGTAGCCAATTGCCTATATGCCCTAATTATCTACATATAGCTGACCTGATCCTTTGTTCTCATATCACTGTGAGTTCTGGATCTAACGTCTAGAAGAATGAATTAAGGATCCTAAAACCCTATCCCTGGATACTGCACAGTCTCCAACAAGTACTCCCTTGCTTAGCCCATAATGCCAAAATACACCTGGAAAACACGGCAGCTCACCCCAGCTCACTCCTCACTTTGTGTTCCCATCCTTTAAAAATGTTGCACGATCTCCCTTCAGGGATGTCCTTCAGATCCAGAACTGGCCGCCTCCCTCAGTGCTCGGAAAATAAAGCTTTCATTTTTTTTTTTTTTTTTTTGTTTTTTGAGACAGGGTTTCTCTGTATAGCCTTGGCTGTCCTGGAACTCACTCTGTAGACCAGGCTGGCCTCGAACTCAGAAATCTGCCTGCCTCTGCCTCCCAAGTGCTGAGATTAAAGGCGTGCGCCACTCCTGCCCAGCAAAGCTTTCATTTTTAAGCTCCCGCACCTGAAGCGACTTTTCTCAGCTTCCACCCCGAACCCAACACACACTGGGCCATCTCTCGAATCCCTATGTGATCTTTTGAAAGCCGCCATTTGCTTCCCACTTTTTTCTCAATGAGACGGCAGTGGTGCTAGAGTTGGGGGACCGTGATGAGCAACCTTCTGTGTGGGACACAGGCGATGTCTGCTGCAGAGGCCGTGGCCTGCATGTTGCTGATTAATGATAATGATAGGGTTTGTGTTACACTTGTCCATAACAATTGTGAGCACTCAGTCCACTCTAACTAGACAAGACCCTGTCTTTCCATGGAAACACACTCCAAGCAAACATGCAGGGATGATATCAACCTTCTGAGTTGTAGAATTCACATATTTTTGCACCAGCTGCAGCCCATATACATTTATGAGAACACAGAAATAACGGTTTCTACGTTCACAGGTACAGAAAATGCTGTAGGCTGTATCAAGTGGGATAGCCAAAGGTCAAGAAGCGTGGGATGTCGCTGTGACTGTACGTATACACATCAATACACATGCAATAGGGTATGCAGCATAACACAGATTTTGCACATACATTTAGAGACACTTTGAAACGCAGGAGAAGCCTGGGAGGTCGCCTGTGACAGAAAAAGAAAAAGCACAGTGGGGTTGCCGTTGACTGACTGACGTGTGTTGGGATAGATCTTTTCACAGTCGTGTTTTGTTTTGTTTTGTGTTTTTGGTTTTTTGAGACAGGGTTTCTCTGTGTAGCCCTGGCTGTCCTGGAACTCACTCTGTAGACCAGGCTGGCCTTGAACTCAGAAATCTGCCTGCCTCTGCCTCCCAAGTGCTGGGATTAAAGGCATGTGCCACCACCCCGGGCCACAATCATATTTAAAATGAACAAAAAGGCAAGGGTAGCTGGAGAGATGGCTCAGGGGTCAGGAACATGGGCTGCTCTTCTAGAGAACCCAGTTCAGTTCCCAGCATCCACATGGTTATTCACACTGTCTGTGACTTCAGCAATAGGAGATCTGATGATGCCCTTGTCTGTCCTGTCCCCCACGCTCACCGAATGTACGTGCGGGACAAACATGCGCAGAGGCAAAACATCCACACGCAGGAAATATTTTTCAAAAATTTTTAATTAAAAATATTTACTGTGTGTCTATGTCTATATGTCTGTGGTATGTGGCCACGAATGTAGGTGTCCTTGGAGGCCAGGGGAAGGTGTCAGAGTCCCTGGGGTTGAAGTTACAGGCAGCAGGAAGAAACACAATATAGGTCCTGGGAACTAAACTCGGGTCCTCTCAAGAGCCATCTCTTTAGGCCCTACATTTTTCAAAAGTTTAAACAATAAAACTTGGGACCATGTAAAAATGATAGCTGTGCCAGTTCAGGGCAGCTCCTGGCCCCAATCAAACAACAAAAATTAAAGCTCTTTGGACATGCTGTTATAATTGGCGTGGGTACCCCACTGGAGAAGAATCAGGAAGGAGGCCATTGCAATAACATGAGGTTAATTTTCTAATAGAAACTAGTATACTAGGGTCACTCTGTAATAGGGACCAGAGTGACCCCAAGGAAACAAAGCTCTCAGTGTCCATACTGTTTCAGAATAGAGTTTTACAGCTTACAACGTGGGCTGGTAACAGTTTACAACATGGGCTGGTTACACTTTATCCTGTTCATTGTTCTTTAGTTCCTATTGACCTTTCTCCTCCTGGTGGGGATAAGACACCAGTGGCATGCAGGAGGGGTGGGGGAGATCCGCTCTCCCGGGGATGTCTCCTGGAAACGTGCATTCCTTGGGGATGGGTGTTTGCTCTGTAAGCTCCTCTAAAACCCTTTGTCTTAAGGATAAGTGGACCTCCTTGCTTTCTGGCATTTTTACAGGCATCCCCATTTTACTCAATTTCTACAATGCCTCCTACCTTGAGGTGTGGCACATTCTTGGATTCAACAAATGCATCAGCGTCTCCCTCCTTTGCCAGCCTCTTCCACTGCTGCTCTTTTCGGGGGAGGGGGTGGGGAGTGTAAGCTTCACTTACAAATTTCATCACCTCATGATACACTCACTGCACAGTCTTGCCTCTTTCACTGAGTGTCTCTCTTTCCCCGGAATCTGGAAGTCTGTGACTCAACATGTTGCTACAGGCAGCCGAGTCTGTTTTCATTCCCCCCATAATCCAGTGTGTGAATACACCGCAGTGGGAGTTGCGCCCTGCCAAAGGGCGCTCGCTCTCCAGCTTGGCAATTATGAGCAATGCAGGTATGTACATTCCTGCATAGGTTTCTTGGTTCATGTATAGAAAGAAGCGCTTCCATACTCAGAGTTTGCACTGCACCAGCTCCCCAGGTGATTCAGATGTGAGAAGCAAGCCCTGAGATCAGAATCTGATGTTTTAACGAGATCCCCAGAGTTGGCACATATTGGCACAGATCTGCCAGGCTCCTCTTCAGCCTTCCTAGGAAGTGTTAGACTCCCCTCTAAGTCTGCTTTACCAGTTTACATTCTCATCTGCACATCATTTTTAAATTAAAAAGAAAATAATCGTGCCGGGCAGTGGTGGCGCATGCCTTTAATCCCAGCACTTGGGAGGCAGAGGCAGGCGGATTTCTGAGTTCGAGGCCAGCCTGGTCTACAGAGTGAGTTATGGAACAGCCAGGGCTACACAGAGAAACCCTGTCTTGAAAAACCAACCAACCAACCAACCAACCAAAAAAATCGGAAATAATCAGGGGAGGGGGTTGACAAGATAGTTAGGAGCTTTGTAAAAATCTTTGTCTCCCAAGCCCCAGGAAACCCACAGTGGAAGGAGCCAACCAATTTTACAAAGGTGTCCTCTGAGCTCCACACTTATACTGTAGCGTACATGTACCTCAAACTCCCACACAGCAATAAAGAATTTTTAAAAGTGGCTGCTTGGGCTGGGGATGTAGCTCAGTCAGTAGCGTGCTAGCTTAGCATGCACAGAGCCCTGGGTTCAGTCCCGGGCAGCTCGAGGCTGTGGGCTCAGCACTCAGGAGATGCAGGCAGTGGGGACCATGAGTTCAAGGTTATCCCCGGCTACACAGAGAATTCAAAGCCAACCTGGGCTACCTGAGACCTTGTCTCAAAAACAAAAAACACAAAAAATGCCCCCCTCCCAAGCCCCCATACAATACAGACTCTAACAGAGCAGAAAGGAACAGTCTTAGCTGACAAGGGACCAAGTTAGGAACAGGCGCCGGGTGGGTGGCACTTTGTGTGGCTGGTTCAACGGCTCAGCGTCATTAAACTGCCTTCTGTCCCATCTGTTTTGATCTAAGCGTTTGTTTCCCTTCAAAATCCTACCTCGATAAGGAAGTGTTTCTGTTATGAGGGTGAGGCCCAACTGCACGGATCAGGGTCCTTATAAAGGAGACTTCTTTGAGGGGTGGTGGATATATTTAAGGCACATTTTAAATGTGCACGGAATTTTCAAGCATTAAATAACAAATATTATTTAAAATAAATAAGAGACTTCAGAAATACCAGGTGAGGACGAAGCTGGAAGATGTCTGTGAGAAACAGCTATTCCTCAGATGCTGACGTCTGCATCTGGTGCTTCATCTCCGACTCCCTGCTCCTTAGGATTACAAGAGATGGTTTTCTGTTGTCTTTAAGTACCCCATCTATGGCAATTGATTATAGCTCCTAAGCAGTCTAAGGCGTCCACTCATCTTCTGCTAAACCCTAGACATATCTCATAGGCTCTTGCCAAGTTTGGGAAGGTGACTGGAGGGAACAGGATGGATAGCAATGTCGGAGTGGT
>JADRCD010231025.1:0-18028 GCA_019843815.1 Montemys delectorum
TGCAACATAAGGAAGGGAACTACACCCAAGAAAAAATAAGAAAGTAATCATCTCACAACAAACCCAAAAGAAGAGAACCACACAAACATAATGCCACCTCTAACAACAAAAATAGCAGGAACCAAGAATCATTGGTCTTTAATATCTCTCAACATCAATGGACTGAATTCCACAATAAAAAGACATACGCTAACAGACTAGATATGTAAACAGGACCCAACATTTTGTTCGGTGACGAAACACATCTCAGTGGCAAAGACAATGCTATCTCAGAGTAAAAGGCTGGAAAAGGTTTTTATAACAAATGATCCCAATAAACAAGCTGGAATTGCCATTCTAATGTTCAATAAAATAGTCTTTCAACCAAAAGTTATCAAACAAGATGAGGAAGGACACTTGGTATTCATCAAAGGAAAGATCCACCAATTCTCAATTCTGATCATTTAGGCCACCAATCTAAGGACATCCACTTTTGTAAAAGAAACTTTACTAAAGCTCAAAGCACACATTGAACCCCACATAAGAATAGTCGGTAACTTCAAATCTCCATTGTCACCAATGGACAGACCATAGAAATAGAAACTAAACAGAGACACAGTGAAACTAACAGAAATTATTAACCAATTGGATTTAACAGATATCTACAGAACATTTCACTCTAAAACAAGACAATATAAATTCTTCTCAGCGCCTCATGGAAACTTCTCCAACACTGACCATATATTTCTACACAAAACAAGACAAATTGGCAACCTACAGATTGGGAAAAAAATCTTCACACAACCCTAAATATGATAGAGGGTTAATATCCAATATATAGAAAGAACTCAAGAAGTTAACCTGCAAAAAAATAAACAACCCAATCAAAAATGAGTACATAGCTAAACAGAATATTTACAACAGAGGAATCTCGAATGGCCAAGAAGTACTTAAAGGAATACTTATAGTTCTTAATTATCAGAGAAATGAAAATCAAGGCAACCCTGAAATTCCACCTTACACAAATCAGAATGACTAAGATCAAAAATTTAAGTGATATCACATGCTTGCAAGGATGTAGAGAAAGAGAAACACTCCTCCATTGCTGGTGGGATTGCAATCTGGTACAACCACTCTGGAAATCAATCTGGCAGTTCCCAGAAAATTGGAAATAGTTCTATCTGAAGACCTAGCTGTACCTCTCTTGGACATGTACTCAAAAGATATCCCACCATACCACAAGGACATGTGCTCCACTATGTTCATAGCCTTACCTGTAATAGATAAAAGCTGGAAACAACCCAGTATCCCTCAACCAAAAAATGGATTTAAAAAATGTGGTTCATTTACCCAATGGAATACTACTCAGCTATTAAAAATAAGGACATCACTCAGTGGTGGTGCACTGGATGCACCTCCCAGCACTTGCAAGGCAGAGGCAGGCAGATTCTGAGTTCGAGGCCAGCCTGGGCTACAAAGTGAGTTCCAGGACAGCCAAGGCTATACAGAGAAACCTTGTCTCAAAAAACAAAACAAAACAAAACAAAACAAAAAACAAAAAACAAAAAAAAGAAAAAAAAGAATCAAATGAACCTAACAGGCAGCTATAGAATATTTCACCCAAACACAAAAGAATATATCTTCTTCTCAGCACCTCTTGGATCCTTCTCTAAACTTAACCACATATTCATTCAGAAAGCAAACCTCAACAAATATAAGAAAATTGAAGTAATGTCTTGTCTCTTGTCAGACCACCATGGATTAAAGCTCATCTTCAACAACAACAGAAACACTAGAAAGCCTACAAATTCATGGAAATTGAACAACACTATTCAGTAATCTCAGAGTCATGGAAGAAATAAGGAGAGAAATTAAAGATTTTCTATAATTCAATGAAAACAAAAGTACGACATACCAACATTTATGAGACACAATGAAAGCAGTCCTGAGTGGAAAGTTCACAACACTAGTGCCTCCATAAAGAAACTAGAAAGTTTTCATACCAACAATTTAAAAGCATATCTGAAAGTTCTAAAGAAGGGTGAGGAGAATTAAGCACATCAAAGAGGATTAGTAGGCAAGAAATAATCAAAATCAAGGCTGAAATCAATCAGTTAAAAACCAAGAAATCAATACAAAGAATCAGAAAATCCAAAAGCTGGTTCTTGAGAAAATCACCAAGATAGGCAAATGCTTAGCCAAACTAACCAAGAGAGAGAGATAGTATCCAAATAGGCAAAATCAGAAATGAAATGGGACACATACCAAGAGATATTAAAGAAATTCAAAGAATGATGAATTCTTATATCGAAAGCCTTTACTCTACAAAATTGGAAAATCTTAATAAAATGGACCATTTTTGAGACATGTACCACTGTCTTGAGGTAAATGGAGGGAAATGGATGGGAGAGGGAGTGGGGAGAGGATTGTTGGTCATTCAGGATTATGTGTGGGGAGTGACAAGAGTGATGGCCAGATGCCCATGAGAATGAATGGAAATCTCTAACTGATGGGGTTGGGGAGTTGAGGGGCATCTCTTTGATGAGATACAGACCTGGAATAAGGGAGGCACCCAAGAATCAATGAGGGTGACCTTTGTTATGATTCACAACATTGGGGATATGGAAATTAAAGAGACCACCTCCTGTAGCCAGGCAGCAACTCCAGTGGAGCGATAGGGACACCAACTAACTCACAACACTTTCTACCCAATATTTATCCAGTCTACAAGAAATGCAGGCATGGGGAATGGAGCAGAGTCTAAAGGAACAGACAACCAATAGTCAGCCTAACTTGAGACGTATCCCATGGGTAAAAAAAAATTCCCTGATACTATTAATGATACTCTATTATGCTTGCAGACAGAAGTCTAACATGGCTGCCCTCTGAGAGCCTCCATCCACTAGCTGACTCAGACAAATGTAGATCTCCTCAACCAAACATTTGATGGAGTTTGGGGACTATTATGGAAGAATAGGAGGAAGTATTGTGGCCCCTGAAGGAGATAATAACTCCACAGGAAGACCAACAGAATCAACTAATCTGGATCCTTGGGGCTCTTAGAGACTGAATCACCAGTCAAAGAACATACACAGGCTAGACTTAAGTTACTGCACACACATATCCAGCTTGGTCTTCATGCAGATCTTGAGCAACTGGTGTGGGGGATGTTTCAAAAATCCATGGAATATGTTCTTCTAGCTGGGCTGCCTTTTCTGACCTCAGTAGGAGAGGATATCTCTAGCTTCACAGACTTGATGTGCCAGGGTGGAGGGATACCAAAAGGGATCCTCACCTGCTCAGAGGAGAAAGGGAAGTGTAAGGGAGAAGTATTGTGAGAGGGGATGACTAGGAGGGGGGCAGTGAGTGGGATGTAAAGAGAATACATAAAAAAATAATTAATTAAAAATAAATTAAAACTAAAAAAGAAAGAAATCTTGTAAGATCCCCAAGTGGAATTAACATATAAATATTTGCCCATAATCATAAAATATCTTGCATACTTCTTTTAATAAAAGACTTAGAATACTACTATTATACAAAGAAAAACTTGATAAGTTACATTTATGGCTACAAAAAAGTAGCAAAGTTAAGAATGTTGCAACATGTACAGACCATGACAGAAATTTTTCTTTTTTTATTACAAATAGAATTTTTAATGATAACATATTCAAATTTATTCAAATTTACCTGAAAATAACCTCAGAAGTAATGTCTTTTGTCCAATATTTTGTCTAAAGAAAACTTGCCATAATTTATACTTCCAAAGTGCCGTTTTTAAAGTATTGTAATGCACAAGAATCCTGGCAACAGGAATCTCTTCAATGTTGATTCACTTTTATTTTTAAATTGTTGGTTGTTCTTCCTTAAAATTATTGGTGTTACGACAGTAATAACAATGTTGATTTTCATGAATTTGCCACATACTGGGCATGGCACCAAGATAAAATGCTGCTCCTCAGTACTTGTTATACAAACAGTATGTCTAATCCTAGATTTCATCATGGCAGGAGGAGGGGTTATAGTCAATGCCATGCTGGAAGTTAAGTACCAAGTCAAAAAACTCTAAGCATTTAGTGTTTTTAAATTGAATACATTTTATTGGATTTAAAATTACTGATGTGAAATGAATAATAACCTTACTTTATGACACAAAATGTATGTTTTATTTGTTTCTGATACACAATAAAATGAAGCATTATAATGAAGGAAATGTATTTTCTTTATAGGTATTTTGAAACATAAAGTAAAAAGGAAGGAAATGTAAATGACAGCTAATCATAAGTCAGAAAATGACTCCCTCTAGCAAGGTATCATTGCTTTTCAAACAGGAAGAAAATTAAATGCTTCATCCTGAAGTTTTTATTAAGTGACAATATAACAAAAATTAAAATATTTATATGCTGGCTGAGATGATTTTTTAAAATAGTTTAAAGTCTTTTAATAACAAACTTACAGGAAAAACACAGAAGACAGACATTAAAAACACATACTTACATGTAGTGTAACTCAGTAAAGTATAGTGAGTGGGTGGAATCTACTCTATGATAAAATCACTACAAGCATGATTTAGTTGGCATCAATAAGAAATTTACTTATTAAAAAAAATCCACTATTAGTCTGAGCCTGTGCCCTAATCAGACCTTGGCCTCTGGCTCCAAATGCAGTCCCACAACACCCAGAGGAAACTCGACTCCCAGGTGCTCTAACACACACAGGATCACAGAGAAAGCTGGACTCTGAGGAGTTCTGACTCAATCAGGATCACAGGAAGGCCAGGCTCCAGTGAAAGACAGCAAGGACAGGTAGCACTAGAGATAACCAGATGGAGAAAGAAGAAAGAATCTCAGGTGCAGAATATACCATAGAAAACATTGACACAACAGTCAAAGAAAATGCAAAATACAAAAAGCTCCTAACTCAAAACATCTAGGAAGTCCAGGACACAATGAGAAGACCAAACCTAAGGATAATAGGTATAGAAGAGAGTGAAGACTCCCAACTTAAAGGGCCAATAAATACCTTCAACAAAATTATAGAAGAAAACTTCCCTAACCTAAAGAAAGAGATGCCTATGAACATACAAGAAGCCTGTAGAACTCCAAACAGACTGGACCAGAAAAGAAATTCCTCCCATCACATAATAATAAAAACACTAAATGCACTAAACAAAGAAAGAATATTAAAAGCAGTCAATGAAAAGATCAAGTAATATATAAAGGCAGGCCTATCAGAATTATACCAGACTTCTTAAGAGAAACTGAAAGCCAGAAGATCCTGAGCAAACCTCACACAAATGCCAGCCCAGGCTATTATACCCAGGAAAACGTTCAATTACCATAGTTGAGGAACCCAAGATATTCAATGACAAAAACTAATTTGCATAATATATTTCCACAAATTGAGCCCTACAAAGGATAGTAGATGGAAAAACCCAACACAAGGAGGAAAACTACATCCTAGAAAAAGCAAGAAGTAATCTTCTTTCAACAAGCCCAAAAAAGAGAGTCACACAAACATAAAAATAACAACAAAAATAACAAGAAGCAACAATAATTATTCCTTAATATCTCTTAACATCAGTGGAATCAATTCCCAAATAAAAAGACATAGAATATCAAACTGTACGTTTAAACAGGACCCAGCATTTTGCTGCATATAGGAAACGTATGTTAGTGTCAAAGACAGACACTACCTCAGTGTGAAAGGCTGGAAAACAATTTTCCAACCAAATGGTCCTAAGAAAAAAGCTGGAGTAGACATTCTAATAACAAATAAAATCAACTTTCAAACTAAAGTGATCAAAAAAGACAAGGAGGGACACTTCATACTCATCAAAGGAAAAATCTACCAAGATGAAATCTCAATTCTGAACCTCTACACTCCAAATACAAGGGTATCCACATTCATAAAAGAAACTTTACTAAAGCTCAAAGCACACACTGCAGTGCACACAATAATAGTGGGAGACTTCAACACCCCACTCTCTGAAATGAAAAGATCATGGAAACAGAAACTAAACAGACAGACTGAAACTAACAGGAATTATGAAAGAAATGGATCTAACAGATATCTATAGAACATTTTATCATAAAACAAAAGGATATAGCTTCTTCTCAGCACTTCATGGTACCTTCTCCAAAACTGACCACATAATCAGTCACAAAGCAGGCCTCAAGAGTTACAAGAAGATTGAAATAATTCCTTGCAGCCTATCAGATCACCATAGACTAAGGCTGGTCCTCAATAACAACATAAATAATAGACAACCCACATACAATGTGGAAGCTTAACAATACTTTACTCAATGATAGCTTGGTCAAGAAAGAAATAAAGAAAGAAATTAAAGACTTTTTAGAATTTAATGAAAATGAAGCCATAAATACCCAAAATTATGGGACACAATGAAAGCACTCCTAAGAGGAAAACTCATAGTTTTAAGTTCCTCCAAAAAGAAACTGGAGAGAGTATTTATCATCAATTAGATAGCACATCTGAAAACTCTAGAACAAAAAGAAGCAAATGCACCCAAGAGGAGTCAAAGTCAGGAAAAAATCAAACTCAGGGCCAAAATCAAGCAAGTGGAAACAAAAAGAACTATACAAAGAATCAATCAAAACAGGAGGTGGTTCTATGAGAAAATCAACAAAATAGATAAACCCTTAGCCAGACTAATTAGAGGGCACAGAGACAGTATCCTAATTAACAAAATCACAAATGAAAAGGGAAACATAACAACAGAAACTGAGAAATTCCAAAAAATCATGAGATCCTACTAGAAAAGCCTATACTCAACAAAACTGGAAAACCTGGATGAAATGGACAATTTCATACACAGATGCCAGGTACCAAAGTTAAATCAAGATCAGATAAATGATCCAAACAGTCCTATATCCCCTAACGAAATAGAAACAGTCATTAACAGTGTTCCAACAAATAAAAAAGCCCAGGACCAGATGGGTTTAGAGCAGAGTTTTCTCAAACCTTCAAAGAAGACCTAATACCAATACTCCTCAAACTATTCCACAAAATGGAAACATAAGGAATTCTACCCAATTTGTTCTATGAAGCCAAAATTATTCTGATACCTAAATCACACAAAAACCTAACAAAGAAAGAAAACTTCAGACCAATTTACTTTATGAATATCGATGCAAAAATACTCAATAAAAAATTCTTGCAAACTGGATCCAAGAACACAGCAAAATGATAATCGATCATGATCAAGTAGGTTTCATCCAAGGAATGTAGAGATGGTTCAATATATGAAATCCATCAACATAATCCACTATATAAACACACTCAAAGGAAAAAAAGCATATGAACATCTCATTAGATGCTGGGAAAGCATTTGACAAAATCCAACACTCCTTCATGATAAAAGTCTTGGAAAGATCAGGAATTCAAGGCCTGTACCTAAACATAGTAAAAGCAATATACAGCAAACCAGTAGCCAACATCAAACTAAATAGAGAGAAACTTGAAGCAATCCCACTAAAATCAGGAACTAGACAAGACTGCCCATTCTCTCCCTACCTATTCAATATTATACTTGAAGTTCTAGCCAGAGCAATTAGACAACAAAAGGAGATCAAAGGGATACAAATTGGAAAGGAAGAAGTCAAATTATCACTATTTGCTGATGATATGATAATATATGTAAGTGACTCAAAAAATTCCACCAGAGAGTCGTAAAGCTGAGAGAATCCTAAAACATCTTCAGCAACGTAGCTGGCTATAAAATTAACTCAAGCAAATCAGTGGCCATCCTCTACACAAACGATATACAGGCTGAGAAAGAAATTAGGGAAACAACACCCTTTACAATAGTCACAAATAATATAAAATACCTTGGTGTAACTCTAACTAAGCATTAAAAGATCTGTTTGACAAGAACTTCAAGTCTCTGAAGAAAGAAATTGAAGAAGATCCCAGAAGATGGAAAGATCTCCCATGCTCGTGGATTGGCAGGATTAATATAGTAAAAATGGCCTTCTTGCCAAAAGCAATCTACAAACTCAATGCAATTCCCATCAAAATTCCAACTCAATTCTTCACAGAGTTGGAAAGAAAAATTTGCAAATGCATCTGGAATAACAAAAAACCTAGGAGAGCAAAAGCTATTCTCAACAATAAAAAAAAATTATGATGGAATCACCATTCCTGACCTTAAGCTGTACTACAGAGCAGTACAGCTTAAGTGATAAAAACTGCATAGTATTGGTACAGTGACAGACAGGTGAATCAATGGAATAGAATTGAAGACCCAGAAATGAACCCACACACCTATGGTCACTTGATCTTTGACAAAGGAGCTAAAACCATACAGTGGAAAAAAGACAGCATTTTCAACAAATGGTGCTGGCTCAGCTGGCAGTTGGTGTGTAGAAGAATGCAAATCAATCCATTCCTATCTCCTTGTACAAAGCTCAAGTCCAAGTAGATCAGGGAAGGACCTCCACATAAAACCAGATACAATGAAACTAATAGAAAAGAAAGTGGGAAAGAGCCTGGAGCACATGGGCACAGGGGAAAATTTCCTGAATAGAACACCCATAGCTCATGCTTTAATATCAAGAATTGACAAATGGGACCTCATAAAATTATAAAGCCTCTACAAGGCAAAGGACACTGTCAATAGGACAAAATGGCAACCAACAGATTGGGAAAAGATCTTTACCAATCCTATATCTGATAGAGGGCTAATATTCAATATATACAAACAACTCAAGAAGTTAGACTCCAGAGAACCAAATAACCCTATTAAAAATAGGGTACAGAGCTAAACAAAGAATTCTCAACTGAGGAATACTGAATGGCTGAGAAGCACCTAAAGAAATGTTTAACATCCTTAGTCATTAGGGAATTGCAAATCAAAACAACCCTGAGATTCCACCTCACACCAGTCAGAATGGCTAGGATAAAAAACTCAGGTGACAGCAGATCCTAGAGAGATTTTGGAGAAAGAGGAACATTCCTTCATTGCTGATGGGATTTCATACTGGTACAACCACTCTGGAAATCAGTTCAGAGGCAGTTCCTCAGGAAATTGGACATAGTACTACCTGAGGACCCAGCTATAACACTCCTGGGCATATACCCAGAAGATGCTCTAACATTTAATAAGGACACATACTCCACTATGTTCATAGCAGCCTTATTCATAATAGCCAGAAACTGGAAACAACCCAGATGTCTCTCAACAGAGGAATGGATGCAGAAAATGTGGTACATCTACACAATGGAGTACTACTCAGCTATTAAAAACAATGAATTTATGAAATTCCTAGGGAAATGGATGGATCTGGAGAATATCATCCTGAGTATGGTAACCCAGTCACAAAAATTCACACATGGTATGCACTCTCTGATAAGAGGATATTAGCCAGGAAGCTCGGAATACACAAACTACAATCCACAAACCACAAGAAACTCAAGAAGGAAGACCAAAGTATGGATACTTTGTTCCTTCTTAGAAGGGGGAACAAAATACCCATGGATGTTGTTGCAGAGACAAAGTATGGAGCAGAGACTGAAGAAGGGACAATTCAGAGACTGTCCCACCTGGGAATCCTTCCCCTATTCAATCACCAAATCCAAATACTACTGGGGATGCCAGCAAGAGTTGGCTGACCGGAGCCTGATATAGCTGTCTCCTGAAAGGCTCTGCCAGTGCCCAAGTAATACAGAAGTAGAGGCTCAAAGCCATCCATTAGACTGAGCACAGGGTCTCCAATGAAGGAGCTAGAGAAAAGACCCAAGGAGCTGAAAGGGTTTACAGCCCCTCAGGAGGAACAACAATATGAACTAACTAGTACCCTCAGAGCTCCCAGGGACTAACTAAACCACTAACCATAGAGTATATAGGGTGGGACTCATGGCTCCTGTTGCATATGTAGCAGAGGATGGCCTAGTTGGTCATCAGTGGGAGGAGGGGCCCTTGATCATGTGAAGGGTCTATGTCCCAGAGTAGGGGAATGCCAGGGCCAGGAAATGGGAGAGTGTGAGTTGGTGAGCAGGGGGAGGGGGGAAGGAACAGGGTTTTTTTTTTTTTTTTTCAGAGGGGAAACCAGGACCGGGATATTATTCAAAATGTAAATAAAGAAAATATCTAATAAAAAAAATGAAGGTATATAGACCCAAATTTATGGGAGACAATGAAAGCAGTGATAAGAGGACAACTCATAGCTCTGAGTGCCAAAAAAAACAAAACAAACAAAGAAAACAAACAAACAAAAAAACTGGAGAGAGCATACACTAGCAGCTTAACAGCATACCTGAAAGTTCTAGAATAAAAAGAAGCAAATATACCCAAGAGGAGTAGACTGCAGGAAATAATCAAATCCAGGGCTGAATTCATCAAAGTAGAAACAAAAAGAACTATACAAAGAATCAACAAAACCAACTTTGGTTCTTTGTAAAAATCAACAAGATAGATAAACCCTTAGCCAGAGTAACCAGAGGGCACAGAAACAGTATACAAATTAACAAAATCAGAAATGAAAAGAGAGCTATAACAATAGAAACTGAGGAAATTCAAAAATAAATTATCAGATCCTACTACAAAAGACTATATTCAACAAAACTCAAAAATCTGGATTGAATCGACAATTTTCTATACATATTCCAGGTGCCAAAGTTAAATCAGGATCAGATAAATCATTTAAACTAGTCCTTAAAATTCTCCCAACCAAAAAAAAAAAAAATTAAAAATTAAAAAATGCCCAGGACCAGATGGGTTTAGCTCAGAGTTCTGTCAAGCCTTCAAAAAAAACCTAATACCAATACTCTTTAAACTATTTCACAAAATAGAAACAGAAGGAACACTACCCAGTTAATTCCATGAAGCCACAATTACACTTATACTTAAACCACACAAAGACATAACAAAGAACAAGAATTTCTATTTCTCTTACGAATATCGATGGAAAAATACTCAATAAAGTTCTTGAAAACCGAATCCAAGAACACATCAAAACAATCATCTGCCATGATCAAGTAGGCTTCATCCCAGATATGCAGAGATGGTTTCTGAGAGGCTCACAAATATAGAGGCAGACACTGGAGTCAGAGAAAGGACTGAAGGAGCAGAAGGAGTTTGCAACCCCATAGAAAGAACAACAATATCAACCAACCAGACCTCCCAGAACTCCTAGGAACTAAACCATCAACCAAAGAGTACATATGGACAGACTCATGGCTCCATCCAAATGTGTAGCAAAGGATGGCCTTGGTCCTTGGGAGGAGAGGCCCTGATCCTGGGAAGGCTCAATGACCCAGTGTAGAGGAATGCCTGGCCAGGGAGGCAGGAGTGGGTAGGGGAACACCCTCATAGAAACAGGGGGAGGGAGGATGGGATAGAGGGTTCCTGGGGGGTGAGGGGACCAGGAAAGGGGATAATATTTTAAATGTAAATAAAGAAAATATCCAATTAAAAATGCTGGCATTGTCCAGAAAATTTTAACAGGTTTATTTATAATTTAGCAATTATAAATAAATTATAATATAATTTACCAATTATAAATAAACCTGTTAAGGTGTTGAAATGTGTGCACTGATTTTGCTTACATAAATGCTTTATATCTTACATTTATATTAAACATTCACACACAAATAAAAGTGGAGAAGAAGCTGCCAATACCTGATTCTGTCCCCTATTTTTCCATTTACAATCATATACTTAGGTACCTTTTGACCCCATAGGAAAAATATCTATCATTCAGAACTACTTATAACAGTAAGAAGAGGGGGAAAATTTGTTTTTGCAAATGAAATGTTTCTCCTCCTAGTGGACTCTTAAGCACGTTCCCATGTATGCGCCATGCTAGCTAGATATTTTTTGGTATAATTGTTACACTTTTGGCATGGATAATATACAGGTTGGTTTCTTCAAAAAGGCCAACCAGATAGGCCTCACCTGCCCCCTGAACTCTGGAAGCACAGATCTATTTCTAAATCCTGAGCAATATCTTGCACCAGTCGCTGGGGAGGTAGCTTGTGAATCAGAAGTTCAGTGGACTTCTGATAACTTCTGGTTTCTTGAAGCACCACAGTACCAGGCCTGTAAAGATGAGCTTTCTTCACCCCTACAGTAGAGGGTGCACTCTTATGAGCGGCTTTTGTAGTCAATTCTTTCCTGGGTGCTTTACCACTGGTGGATTTGAGCAGGAAGTCTGCTTTGTACCAGCCATGATATGGGCACATCCTTACTTAACTCCGTTCTCCTTCGGCTGGTGCAAGACAAGACAAGGGAGAGACAATACTGGCGTTATAGGGCAGTGGCAGCGAGGCAATGGCTGCAAACACAATGGAAAGGTGGCTTTCTACACACCCCTCAGCAATAACTAGATGTTCGGAGGAGACTCTCCTACGAGAGCAGCTCCTTCATTCTGAGTAGTGGATAAGCCTGAGATCATAGGGGTCAGCTCTCATCCCTTAGATGGCTTGCCGACTTGGTCAGACATGGAATGAGGTAAATATGAATGAGTGGAGCACAGATCAGAGTTGCTTGGGTAATCAGTAAGTGTCAGTTAAAATAATGGAGAGTGGGTGGAAAGTTATTTTGGAAATAAATTAATATCTGTAGTCTATTATAACAGATATTCAATCTGATTGATTTTTGGAGCTACAAGAAAGGACTCTGCTATAAACCATTTCATTTTTTTCTGTTTCTATTAAGAAAAAAATATGTCCTGGAATTTGTGAAATATAACTAAGTAAGATCCAGTTCTAACTTTCTCAGGGATGTAAACTTTATAAAAAACAAAAACATTTAGAGAATATTTGTTTCATTTGATAGCTTCTATATTCTAGAAAGAATTTTTGTATAACATTTTCTATTTGCCGTGGTCTTCACATTTTAATTTTGTTTTTACTTTTGAACTGTACTTCATAATTGAAAAAAATAAAATTAACCTTTTTTCTAAAACCCAAATCAAAAAGCTGAATTTATTCATATTGTAAAATCAGCACAAAAGTTTTTTTAATATTTTATAATTTTAAAGTTAGAATACTCCTTCAAATTATAAGGTTTTATTTTTTTTATTGATTCTTTGTGTTTCACATCACATATCTCAGTCCCTTTGTCACCCATCCCCTTATATGTGCCATTCACCTGCAGCTCCCTCCTAAAAAAAAAAAACCACACAGAGACCAATAAACAACAACAAAAAACATAGAAAACATCTCATCATGGAAGCTGTATTATGTCACAGTGTGCCTTATAGTATATCCTTCTGTCCTCACATCTTCACTTGCAAATGTTCGTCGCAGTGAGTCATTGGTCTATTTTGAGATCTCAGGTTTCTGTGACACCATCAATATCAGGTCTTCATCTGCATTCCTCCCGGCTATCTTTTATTCTATGTCATGGAGGTCCTGAAGTTTTGGAACAACACAACTGGCCCTTTCAAGTGTCCCAACCATTTTGCAGATGATAAGATTTTGGGATGGGCCAGTTCAGAGCCCTGGGTTTGGACTTGGGTGATAGCTGAGCTGGTCAGCCCACCTCAGTGCTCCTGAGCTCATGCTCTTGAGGCCAGCTCATCCATACCCACACAGCTTCCACTGTTCAGCCCAGTCAAGGTTCAGGGTCCATTCTCCCAAGTGCTGCGTGTTGAGAGAGACTGGATGAACCAGCTCTCTGGCTCCAATCCTCTTGGTGCTGGCTCACTTGCGCCTTCACCATCAGAGTCAGCTCCACTGTGTTGCTGTGGCAAGGTGCATGGCCCACTCTCCTTCCCGAGCGCTGCAGTAGGCAAGGGGGAGGGCCAGCTCACCCACTCTCATGACCCCAGGGCCAGTTCTCCTGACTGGCATATATGGTGAGGGGCAAGAGAGAGGCACCACCCCTGCACTTATGTCACCTCATGGCAGATGAAGCACTGCCCTTGGGGCTGCCTCACCTGAGCCCCTGACAGCAGGGTCAGCTCTGCCATACTATCTATAGGGTTATGGATCCACCACAGGCCTCGGCCATTCAGGGAGGCAGGACACGGGAAGTTTGACCACCCTTACCCTGGGTGGGTGCTGGGCCACAGGGAACCCCCCCTCCCCCGACACCGCTCCGGGGGTGAGGAAGCAGAGTCTGAGGTGCAGGACAGCCAGAACTAGCTAAAGGGTCCCTGGGCCTGTGACGAGGCCAGGACCATCTTGTTCTCAGGCACTTGGGCATCTAGGCTGGAAGCCACAGAAGAGCTGAGAACCGATTGGGGGCCCACAGGCTGGATCTAGCCAGGGGCCGGGGAAAAGAGGGTAGCTCTAGCTGGTCCTGAGGGGAGAGTTCTTGGCCCAGTGGGCAGCAGTCTTGAGCTTGTTGGTGGTCATGGCTGGGAGTGTAAAGAGGCCTTGTAGAGGACATTGGACACCAGCTCTATAGGTGAAGGCCTTCTCCATGGCTCTCCATGGCAGATTCAGGTGAAAAGAGGCAGTCTAAGGTTTTAAGACATTTATTGTCATGGCTGAAAGTGGATGAGTAAAACCAAACCCCACTTCTCAGAGTGAGCCTGAGATTAAATACCTTTTGCAGGGAGGAGTGTCTGGGAAGGAATGCTTATTGGCTAAGTCCTCCAGGCCTTTAGGTACCTCATTAAAATGGAGATCTGTCTTGAGCCTATGTGACCACAGGTCAGGTCCTCTACAAGTGGAGGGGCTTGGGAAGTAGCTCATACATGACTGATGGCCACAAATCTATGGGGTGCTGTAGCTAATGACAGGAACCTGGTGCCTGGGGACAGGCCAAACACCTACCTTTCCTTCAAGGCCTCCGGAATTCCAAGCCTTAGCTCAACTGGGAACCAGGCTACTTCTCAAAGTTCCACAACTCTCCAGGCATGGTGAAGGGCCTTCACACTCAAGTGCTACAGCTGATAAGAGGCAGACCTAGCTTTCCCAAACTCATGTCCCTGTGGGCAGCTTCCACCACTGCCGTAGGGGGTAAGGGGCAGAGGTGAGTGACATCACTTCTGTGTTCCACCCCATGGCAGTTGAGTGACATGGTTAGTTCTTCCACACTCATACTCCCACCAATAGGGCCAGGTCCACTGTGCTGCCTGGGCAAAACACAGGGCCATTTTTCTTGAATGCTCATTCTCATGAGAGATGACATCCAGCTTTCAAGAGCACTGCATCTATTGAGGGAAGGGGCCGGTTAGGTGCCCCTGAACATTCATTGGACCCTGGTGGCTGCTCCAACCAGGAACATCCACATGTTCTCTAATAGAGATATCTTTCTGTAATGGTTTGTATATGCTCAGGCAAGGGTGGACTAGATGTGTCACTATGGGCGTGGGCTTTAAGCTGCTGGGAAGCCAGTATTCTGTTAACATCCTTGAGATGAAGATGTAGAACCCTCAGCTCCCCCTGTACCATGCCTGCCTGGATGCTGCCATGTTCCCACTTTGATGATAATGGACTGAACCTCTGAACCTGTAAGCCAGCCCCAATTAAATGTTGTCCTTATAAGAGTTGCCTTGGTCATGGTGTCTGTTCACAGCAGTAAAACCCTCACTAAGACACATCACAGATACTGACACCAAACACTGATGCTACAGAGCCACTGACTTAGACATGGCCCTATCAGCTCAGACTGGGACGTCACCATGGCCAAAGGCGGCAAGGCTGGCCACTCACAACACGTTTCTCCTCTCCAGGCTCCATTCTCAAATTAAATCTCTCTTCATACTGCTCAAACTGCTCCACTTCTCTTTCTCGCCCATCTGACTACCATGTACTTGTACATTGTGATGGATCACCCTGCAAGCTGGCCACGTGGTTGGCAGACCCCTGGATGACGTTCTCCATCCTGAGTCTATGGCCTGCCTGGGCTGAGCACTGGAGGGCAGATCTGTGGGCGGTAGTGCATGGCAGTCCACAAGTCTCTTTCTCCTTCTGTGCTTGGATGCCTGGATTTGGTTTTATTTGATTTTATTTTTATGTGTCCTGGACATAAAACAGCTTTGGCCACCAAGCCAGGCATCCAGCTAGGATGAACAAAGAATTGCCATCTGCTCTGCCCCTGACTGGTATAAGAATAACATCACCAACAAGGTGTCTCTTTGCCCATTGCCAAGGGGAAGGAAATTAAAAATAATTTGATTAAATTATCTGATTTGTACTATACAAGTGGGAGCTAGGGATAATTCCCTAGAGAGCTCTATTGTGTTAGCAAACAATATTATAGTACAATTTTTCCAAATGTCATTATTTTATATATTTGGTTTAACGCCTGAGAATCTTGATTTTGTAAGCACATTAGCTTAAAGGACAGAAAATCTTTGTTTACCATTTTTACTCATGCAAATTGCTACTTTACTTCCCTAAGAGTTTTATGTTCTTTTTTGCTGACAAAGATAATATCCCAACTCACATGTATGAGTCTAAATACCAAATTGTCAAGTGGGATCTAGATGCAGCACATTATAAAAATGTCAACCTACTCCATCATCCGGGGACAGCCTTGCAAAAGCATGTTTTATGAAGTCCTCACTCTTTATTGACTTTTAGTGAGCAAACAAAAAAGAGAGAAAGAGCACACTTTAAAATGGCATAACTTTTTTGATGATATTCATAAGTTTTAAAAACTCTAGTTAACACTTGAGGTCTCTGTAATATTCAGAAGGGTTTTAAAGTCCAGCTGGTAAAGCTGACTATTAGACATTTTTTTTAAAAAAAAATTGGATATTTTTTTATTTACCATACAAATGTTTTCCCCTTTACAGGTCAACCATTCAGAGACCCCCTAGCCAATCCTTCCTCCCCCTGCCTCTATGAGAGTGCTCCCCCATCAACCCACCAACTACCTTCTTCACACCTTGGCATTCCCCCACACAGGAGCATCAAACATCCTCAGGCCCAAGGACCACTCCTCCCACTGATATCCAACAAGGCTGTTCTCTGCCAAATAAGTGGCTGGAACCATGGGTCCCTCCATGTGTACTCTTTGGTTGGTGGCCCAGTCCCTGGGAGCTCTAGGGGGTCTGGTCAATTGACACTGTTGATCCCCCCATGCGGCTGCAAATCCCCCTCAGCTCCTTGGGTCCTTTCTCTAGCTCCTCCATTGGGGACCCTGTGCTCAGTCCAATGGATGGCTGAGAGCATCCACCTCTGTATTTGTCAGGCACTGGCAAAGCCTCTTAGGAGACAACATTATCAGGCTCCTGTCTGCCACGCTGTGTTGTCACTCTTCGCCTACGCCTCGTCGACCTTACTAGGACCCCATTTCTCCCACGAGTTGAGGGAGGCCCAGATTGGCCGGCCTGCGGCACCTGTCAGCAAGCACTTGTTGGCATCCATAATAGTGTCTGGGTTTGGTGACTGTATAAGGGATGGATCCCCAGGTGGGGCAGTCTTTGAATGGCCTTTCCTTCTGTCTTTGCTCCACACTTTGTCTCTGTATCTCCTCTCATGGGTATTTTGTTCCCCCTTCTAAGAAGGACTGAAGTATCCACACTTTGGTCTTCCTTCTTTTTTTTTTTTTTTCTTAGTTTTTATACCTTCTCAGACAAAAATCACCTCATAGCATTTATCAGGTAGAACCATTTCAGTAGAATAATTGATTACATGGTTTTTTAAACACTTTTACATTTCATTAGTTCATAATAAGTTTAAACCAATAGTTCATGTCATAGGTCAATAAGGTTTAAGGAGTTACAGCAGAATTGTTTACATGTCTTTTCATTAAGACTAGTACCTGACAAAATATTTTTCTAGCACCACAAGTTCATTATGAGTTTAAAACAATAGTTTTAAATGTCACAAGTTAGCAAGGTTTTGTCAAGAGACAAATTGTCTGCCTTGTGTCTTATTATTTTAAAGTTTTATATAGATTAACTAGTCATTTATTTTATGTCCTGTGCCTACAATAAATTGTCCACCTCCAGTTTATAAGCTTTATGACTAAGATTAGTGGGCTCATTCCTAACCTAGAAGGAATGTTTTCTTTGTTCATAAATTTGTTCCAAGCCTATTTTCTTTCTTTTTTATTATTCTTTGCTTTTCTTTTCTTTTCTTTTTTATTTTTATTAGATATTTTCTTTATTTACATGTAAAT
>JADRCD010231026.1:0-16689 GCA_019843815.1 Montemys delectorum
AGACAAGGTCTTGACATGTGGTCCAGGCTAACCTTGAACTTGAAATCCTGTCTCAGTATTTTAAGTACTGGAGTTACATGTGTGGCCAAGAGACCTGGCTTAAAAATAGATAAATAGTATCAATTTTAAAGGTCATATGTAAACTAAATTTACTTACTCTAACTATTGCATAAATATTTAATCAAGTTTTACTGCATACATCCACCATTTTACTTGTCCTTTATTATTCTAGAAAACAGTTAGATTTCCAGCTCTTTTCATTTACACATCTAAGACCATGTGCTTTCCATTATATTTGTGAGATGTATTTTTCTTAGATTCCTAACCATCATCATGCCCGAGTTTCTTGAGTAGTTGGTGCATATGTTGAATGTTCATCATGTGTTCCTTTTGTATCCTATAGCACAACAGCAGACATGGCCTCCCCTTCATTCTTCTGCATCCCGCTTGACTTGGGGATGACTAATGTCAGTCTCTTTGCTGGCATCTTGTTTTATTTACATCTTACTCAGGCATTAGCTGAAAGATTAACATGTTTCATGACATTAAGATTCCTAAACATTAAAAAAAAAAAATGAAGAAAAAAACTTGGCTTTTAATTACTTAAAATATGGTAGGTTGAAATAGAACTAGCCTGTCTGTGGATTTGCATATGCCTTCAAGCTTGGAATAGTTCCTGTTCAACAGAAAACCAGTGACTATATATTTTAAAGGTTCTCTTTTCTCTAATTTTTTAAGGCAGTCTCTGACCTAAGCCTTTACAACCTCCTGTAAAAGAGAAGAGAATAATAAGGCTTGTGACAGAATGGAAACTTCTTGGAAATATGCTTTTAAACATAGGGCAATGCAGAATAAATAAAGGTACTCTCTGCAGGCATGTCCTACACTCTTCAATTGTAATGACAAAGGATCATTGGGTTCTCCTTGTCCCTGTGGCACATTTACACCTCTTTGAGGTATCTGCATGTAAAAAAGTAGCTGACCTCTTATTTAAAAAAGAAATTCAACAAAACCAGGTAGAATATAAAGAGCTGAGATCATGTCTGACTTTATGTGATCAGTGGTAAGTGACCACTTTCTCTTTCCTTGTGCTTTTATGTCCCTTCATCAATTTTTATGAAAAGCTATATAAAGTTCCACTGGAAGACATCCTCAGCCAAATGGTCCAGAGGAAGTGATATAAACAAAGTAAGCCTCAAACAATGTCTTCAAGGAGAACAAGTTACGAATCTCTGATTTTTTTCCCAATTTATCTCCTCTGAGGCAATGAAGAAGATAAGAGTAGAAAAAAAGACCTCATCTTGCTTTGAAGACAGTTATTTAAAGGGTGAAAAAATAGAGAGGAAAGTAGACTTTATTATCATTCTTTATTTGTGGGAGTTGTAGATAGTGGTGGGAATTGGGGAGTTGTTTGTGAGCCATAGCTTCGGGGTACTGAGTAAGGACTCATGATTTTTTTTCCCCTCCACAATGTGGGTTCTGGGGATTAAACTCAGGTCATCATCAGGTTTGGCAGTAATCACCTTTGCCCATGGAGTTACCTCACTGAATCCTTGTTATGACTTTGCATTTTATTAGGTGGTTGTCAAGCTGAAATTTCTGATTATTGAGCTCCTTTTTGGGCTCTCCAGTTTTAATTGAATTATAGACTAACAAATAACAATAATAAAGGGACCACCACCACAGGGTTTATAAAACAAGCTATTATTTATAACATTGGCCAACAATGTCTGGTTTTTAATTCCATAGCTTGTGTGCCAGCAATTTGCAAGTTTCAAACTATTCACCACAACCAGAAATGTCAATTGTGTTTCCACAATAAAGGGTATGAGAACTGTGCATTCATTTTTTTACAATTCCTTCTGGGATTATTTTTAAAATAATACAATTTTAGAAGAATTATTTTTGCAGTAGATGTGCTTTTAAAAAATATTTTTAAAAATATATAGATTTATATTTTAAAACTTGAAGTTTCTTTTTAAGACTTTTGGTATCAAAAGCATCTTGGTTTATGCCTCACTTATGTTTTCTTATTGATCTTATTTATAAATTTTGTTATGACTCAGTTTACCACTGTAAACTCTTCATAGGATGTCACTGATTTTATCAGTCAGTTGTTCATGCAGCTGGGAACTGTGGGAATGTATGATTTGCCACATCTGAGGAACAAACTGGGTGAGCACAATTGAAATATCTTTTATCTTCATTGTTAAGCCAGCTTTCTCCTGCCTTGATATCATATTCAAATCAGTGCCAATTTTTCCTCAAAGAAAGGGAGAATGCATAGATTGTTAATTTCCTATGCATCTTGCTTGAGCTTGCATTTCTGCTGCCTTTAACTTTTCTGCTGTTTTTATGTAACGTTCCATTCTCATGTGTTGTGATTGTACCATCAAATCCCCAAGTGTCATAAATATAACCTTAGAAAACATGAGCCCAAAAAGGAGAAGACTAACCTGGCAAAGGTTGGCTAACATACTATTCACAGTTGTAAAATTACTAAGCTGTCCTAGCTTGCTTACTCTTTTTCCCAAAGATTTCAAAAGAGAACCATGTATAGTATATATCCTGTACCTAGGCCTACACCCAAATAGCATTACTATCACATTAACATGTGCAGGAGACACACCCACACCTATGGGTCTAAGGTGCAAGACTGAGGTCACAGTTTTTTCTGTCTTTTAGAAAGAATGTGGCTCTTTTAAAATGAATTGGCAAGCTAGTCACTTATCACCAAATTGTCATTCATCTTCTTTAACATGGCCTCTTAGAGCCTAGAATGTTGAACATCCCTTTGGCTCATTCATTTGATATTTTCAGAATAAATATGGAAATTGCTACTCACATAAAATGATGGGAATAATGGATGATGAGCAAATAAAATCTATAGGATGTCTTAAACTTCATCGTGTTTTAAAATAGTATTGTTTCTCCTTGCCCTTCTTTTTGTTGGTTTCTAATCCCTGAAAGTCAGATGATGCCAAAGAGAAATGAGAACAGGTCTCAAAAGCACCACCATCACTCTGTAACCACGTTTCAGGCTTTGTACTGTGCTTTGTAATAGGTCTACAGCATCCTTATAAGCAGAAAGGAGCTGTTCTTGGGCTGCTCAATCACTGCATCGTCTTAAAATTTAGGGAATCAGGCAGCCTCTAAAACCAGCTCAGTGTGAGTGAGCATAATTGACAGAAATGAGCTGGGTCTTCTTTGTTCTTCAGGGAACTGAATAAGTGGAGAATATGTTAGGTTCCTGTAGTTCAGAACTGCACAGAATTCTTAATTTCTTGCTTGGTGGTACTTAATGAGGAAGATTGAGTGGAAAACCTCTCCAAAGAAGATTACTAGTTTCTCAATACAATTTATGAAATTGTGCCCTAAATCTTTTCAACCTTTCTTCTATCTTGGAGAGACATCTACCAGTAGAAAAGTTAACCTTAGTCTATTTCATAAGTGGGGTATATACCCTAGTACTTAGGCAAACATCCAAGCAGCATTAGGACCACATTTAAATGTGTACAAAATGCTAGGATACTTCAGTATACTTTAAAATCACAATAGTTTTATAGAGAAGTTGTCATTTCTAGATGCATGTGCTTTTCAAGCATGTTGCCTGCATGCATAATACTCTTTTTAAAGCATTGAGCTCAATAGCAATTTTATGTGAATGTCTTTAATAACTTAAAAAAAAACCTGCCAATACCTAATTTATTAGTGCTAGTATTGCTTTTTTTTTTTTTTTTAATTAACAAAGGCTACTATGATAAAGTGTTAAAAGGTGGTATGATCTTTGTTTCTTGTAACCCTAGTTTTTGTTTTGTAGTTATTAAATAGATCGTCTGTTGAGAGGCTCTTTTAAAACCACAGCCAAGAACAGACTTTGGCTTAAGAGACCAACAGTTGGATCTACCTCTAGCAGCTAGCAGAGGCCATGGCAGCTACAATCCCTTCTGGAATCTGTTTGCATGTAAAATGCAGAGGAGTCCTGGTGACCTACCTCCAAGGCAACTGCCCTCCTGAAGGACTCCTTGGAAAACAGTAATCACCACTGTGGAATGTGAACCACCAGAAACTGTACAGAATAAAAGAAAAACATTGTGAAAAGATGAAGCCTCAGAGGGCCTTCAGCGTTTAGTGTTTTCATCAGGGACAATTTATAACACATTGAGTCTTTTTTCTTTTGTATGTTTTTTTGTTGTTGTTGTTTGTTTTTTTTTTCTTTTCCTATTTGAATACTGTTGTGTTGAAATAGTTTCTTCAAACTGGACAGAATTTTGGTTTTTAATTTTGAGACCTATTTTTTCCTGTGTTTTGTCACACTGAAAATTTTACTCACAGTTAATTTGTCTCTTCCTGGGTGCCTTCACTTTTAAAAATTAGTTTAAGATACTCCAAATGTAGAAGGCTTTGGAATGACATGAGATGGAGAGATATTAATTACTGGAGGGGAGATGGTCCTGTCGATGTCACGTAGCAGGGGAAAGATGCTTTCTTAGCCATATACTAAAAGATGTGTCTTGCAGACAATGAATCTGCAGTGATCCCAGCCAGAAAGATGGTGTGGTTAATGCTTTTGTTTTTCTTTTTTTTTTTTTCTTCTCTTTTCTGTTTCTTCATCTTGGTTTTAAAATTAGGTGCTAGCTTTTTGCTAAGAACTTGACATACTATGAATCTGAAAGCCCTATAAAGTGGATGGAACTGGTCTCATTTACAGTTGGCAATGGTCACTCCCATAGCGCTGAAGCTCCTACGGTTTCTGACTATAAAATGATCATCCTAATCTTTCAAACCTAAAGACTTCATTGGGGCTAAAAAGAAAAAGAAAAGTCATATCAACAAAGTAAATGGTTTCTAGAACCACATTTGGGTAGTATTCCTGATACATTCCAGGGCAGAGGCATTGTGAGTATTGGTTCAGTGGTGTGGTATATTGCATTGGCTGTTACTAAAGTCTTAGGAAAACGCCTTTCCAGTTTGTTTCTTTACCACCCACTTTCTTGCTTGTAGCCAGAGTTCTTGTACTCAGCAGATAACATTAGCTTGGCTTTCCCCTTAGCAGTCCTACATACTGGGAATCAGACCTTAAAACTTCAGTATCAACCCCAATAAAATCCCTTGTGAAAGTGACTTTCTTTAATTGCACTATTGTTCAGCCTGATTACTATCTTCTAGCTTTTTCCTGCCAAGCAGCAGAGTCATTTCCTTCTCACTTGGTTTCCAGCTGACTTGGGAAATATAAAAGGCATGCGAACCTAGTCCATGTCATCCACTTTGCTTTTCTCCTGTGGCTCAGTTAGCTCAGAAGATTGTGTATCTGAATCATGATCACTGTTTATGCCATGTCAGATTTACTTATTTGGTGATTTTTTTTCTATCCTGCCTCTGGTCCTGATAGTCTTCAATATCTAGGATGCATTTGTCACTTCATTGGTGAGAGAGAGACCATTAACAATTCTCCTTGTCCTCTGTAGGTACATCTCATTTGTACTTGTAATGGTCTGGTGTCTTTATCTTCTGGGATGGACATCTGCTTTTCTCTCTTTATCTTTAATACATAATGCAAATAGTACTTCATAGGTCTGGGAAAGTAAAGTACACTTCTCCTTCTGCAGACTTTTTACAAGTAATACTAGCCTACAAAGTTTCAGCTACTTTTTTCGTCTTGTTATAAAACACCATGACTAAGGAGACTTATCCAAGAAAGTATTTGATTTGACTTACAGTTTCAGAGGGTTAAAGTCCAGGATGGAGGACTGAAAGGATGGCTTAGAGTTCATATCTTAATCCACAAGCAATAGGCAGAGAGAGCTAACTGGGAATCATGTAGTCGCTGAAACCTTAAAGCCCACTTCTAAGGATACACCTCTTTCAATGCCTCATCTAACAAAGGCACACTTCCTAATTCTTCCCAAACATTTCCACCAAGTGGAGACATAGTATTTAATTTTAGAAACCTACTGGGTAGGGGGGAACACTCTCATTCAAACCAATATACAAGGCATCACTTTTCTTAGGCTCTAGAAACACTGGCCAGGGATGGCAGTATATCCTTTTTCTCTGTTCTAAGAAATATTATCAAGTTTCTTGCCTGCAGAGCCCATAAAGACTTATATATTTTAAAGCTGATTTTCAAATTCCTGTTGGATACACACACACACACACACACACACACACACACACACACACACACACAGAGAGAGAGAGAGAGAGAGAGAGAGAGAGAGAGAGAGAGAGAGAGAGAGAGAGAGAAACAGAGAGAGAAACAGAGAGAGAAACAGAGAGAGAAACAGAGAGATTTGCTATGGGAAATACTTTAATCTAAATTGTTTTCCTCTATGTAATTTGGTGTATAAATGTTTATGAGGACAAATTAGTGGGTACAAAATAGTAGATATTTGCCAGAAGGACTTCCATCACACTAGTGCTTAGAGTTATTTGTCATGATTGCCTGTTTGTATTCCATTCTGCTTTGTAAGAAGAGGGATTATTGACTCTGTATTACAAGATACTCTATTGCCTGTGTTTTGTATAATATGTGTCAAATAGCATGAAAAGGGGGGTTTAATAAATAATTTTGTAAGAAAGAAGCTTGAAAACTACCTCATTGTGGTATTGTTTTTATTAATGTTACTAGAAGGTTCTTACCTTTGTGCCCTTAGAGGCTATGCAGGCCCTTGGAACATTTGTTAAATGACTTAATACAAAAGAGATCACACTCATTGTGTGTGTGTGTGTGTGTGTGTGTGTGTGTGTGTTCATTATGCCTTAGAATTCTTGCACTTATAAAGCCAAAAAAAAAAAAAAAAAAAAAAAAAGCCTAAGCTTACAGTAGTAAATTTCTAGCTTTGGGGGAGCTATTACTGCCTGGGGATAGAGAATTTTATGTCTGTAATGGTTCCTGGGTCTTCTTTTTTTTAAGTAGCCTAAAGAGGATAGGTTATGCTCCACAGCTGCTAAGCATAGAAATTGGAGCTAATTAACAGTTGAATGAATTTTCAGGTTTTCTTCCAACCTCACAGTTGAGACTTTATGAAGCAGGAACTGAGAATGAGCCCAAGAATGCTGACCACTTTGCTGCGTGGTAAATAGTAGTTTGTTTTTCAGTTATTTTTGGAATGTATATTTTAGCTTAAATCAACTGTCTTCAGGCATAGGCAATAATCAAGTTTAATATCTTCCATTCTTGTATTTAATCTAGGTGTCAATATTTTCTGTTTAAAAATGTATCATTATTTGGTTACAACTTCCTGGCAGCTTTGCATTTGATTAAAATTCAACTTTTAAAATAAACTGTTTAGTCTTGTTAATAGGCAGAAAGCCGATGCTTATTCTTGGAACAGAATTAAGGAAGTTGGCTTCTTTCTGAGAAAGCTATGGTAATCTGGAGGTATTTAGCCAAATGTGGATTTGGTCAAATTAGCCTTGTTTCTTAACACTTTCCTGACACTATAAACATGAAACACATGTAGTGCTTTAGTTCACATTGGTGTTGCGGTGTGACTGAGGTGGTGTCGGGAGGCAAAAAATTCAGTGACCCTTCCCTAGATTTGAGTGCTACTCAGATGCCATAAATGTCCATATGTGTTTACCATTCAGTCCTCAAACATCTCTGAGGTACTGCTCTGGAAAGGAGACTTAGATGTCCAGATCTTTATTTATTCTATGATTTTTGTAGACAACTTTTAAAAACTATATGGATGCAGCTCTATAGGAATGTTACAAAACATATGAAACATTCAATGATTAAATGAACAGTGTATATTAATCATTTCAAGAATATATAATTAATAATGAAAAATGTCATCACAATCTTGTTTCCAAAAGCACTGTTGATGTCTTACTGCCTATATTTGCCTCTAGAGGGCTGTGACTTGGATATGCACGACTACCAGTCCTTGAAATAAAGAAACAGCTCAATAATAATTTGAAACAATGAGTCAGTTGTCTGAAAGCATAGAAAAAGTGCTAAATAACTTTGTTACATAAATATCTTCAGGACAACAGATGATGTCTCTGCTACTTTTCTCTTACATTTACAAATATCTACAGTGCTTATGTTGTTACTTTTGGGGTGCATTTTTAAACTTTTAAAACTCTTTAAACTTCACTATTATCAGTCAAGGAAAGTATGATCAGTCATACATGTCTTGCCCTCAGTTAAAAACACAGGCTCTCTATTGTAGCTCATTCAAAACTTCATGAATGATAAGGAACAGAACTGGAACTTAAAAAGCAAAATTGTTGGTGTCTCCTGACCAGTGTACTAGATAAGATAAGCATTCACATATTTGCTGTACAGTGTAAACAGAGAAGCAATGGAAAGACATTAAATTTAAAAAGAAAATCTTTAAAGTATCATGAGGGGGAAGTTCTGATGCAAATTTAGGGTCCTGTTCCCCAATTGGTTCTTGATCCATGAGTAAAGAAAGACGAAGGTCAATTGTTTGGCAGAAGGTACAGGTTGGACTTCTGGGTCCCAGGAGAAAAAGACAAGTGCAAGGAAGGAGAGGAGAAGTTTTTTGCCTGAAATGTATTATTAAAGGTGTGCTTTTCCAGGCAGGAGATAATAACAATCAGCAATTGTGTTCTAAGGCAAGTTGAAAAGGAACAAACTGTGTGTGTGTGTGTGTGTGTGTGTGTGTGTGTGTGTGTGTCTTTTGTCTGGGGATTCAAGGGAGGCTGGGTGGGGGCTGGTAGTATGGTCACCTCCTAGGGTAAAGGTGGGTAGAGCATAAAACTACATGCTACAGTATCAAAAAAAGCAGTAAAAAGTTATAGGACAAATAGCTGAAGTTGTAAGACATCCCCAGTAAGTCAGTATTACTAGGCAGATCTAGGAGAGTTGATGAAAGCATGATAATGATGGTGGTGGTTGGAATGGGGTTAAGGACATTGGAGAATACGTGACAACTTAATGGGAACTTTGAAGAAACAGAAGAGCGCCTGGGACAGCAGTTCTCTGAACTTAAGAGCTACATGTTGGGAGGTCTTCCAATTGTAGCTGTCTCTTCTTTTGCAGTAGGAATTGGCAGGAGTGGATGGAAACTTAAATTGTTTCATCTGTGCAAGCCAGTCTTCAGAGACCAATGTTTATATAAATGAAAAAATTCTTTGGGAGAAAAAAAATGACTACATTTATAGCTGGATAATGTGGCCAGGATTTCTGCCTTTTAATCCTCACAAAAATGTGAGTTCACTGTATCTGGAAGAGTCCCTGAGAACTTTCCAATAAAGGAAGTAATGAATTCACCCAGAGGAGGGATATTCTTCAGGTTAAGGTTTCTAATTCTTGACCTTTGACCTAACCTAATCAATCCCACATTTCCACCTCTTTGGAAATGCTCTATCTGTGTCACCCTATCCTGCTTCTCCTAGGGTGCCTTCAGGTTAATAAAAGAAGACTCAAATTTCTCTAGCTACAGAATAATTCAAGATATAGTTTTAAAGGGGAAGGTGACTCCATGAGTTTAAAGCATCAGAAGTAATGGAAAATGACAGTTTTACTATACTTATAGAATATGGGGTACAACAACCAACTTGTAGATTTTTTCAATACTCCAAGATATGTAAATTAATGTGTCTGCAATAACAGTTATTTATCAGACTTTGCTAATTTTATATAGAAGGACAGATGTGAGATTGTACAGGTTGGAAGTTCTAGGTAAATCTGAATTTTACATCATGAAACAGGCTTGGAGAGGAGAATGAGCATTTCAGAAAACACACACACAGACACACTCACACACACACACACACACACACACAGACACACACACACACACTGTGCTTCCTCGATCTTGGATGAGTTGGCATTATAATGCTGCTATTAATTTTTAATTCTGAACCTTTTCTGAATTTTGTAAGTCAATGTTGGAATTATTCTTATTCTTTGTTTATTCTTTATTTTTTTTCCTGGCTGTCCTGGAACTCACTCTGTAGACCAGGATGGATACTCACACCACCTGCCTCTGCTTCCCAAGTGCTGGGATTAAAGGTGTGCACCACCACTGCCCAGCTGTTTATTCTTTTCTTATTCACTCATTCAATAATTAACTGCTTCCTGCTGCCAGAAAGCTTTCTAGATAGTAAATAAACAAAAAATCTTATTCTCACAATGCTTATGTCTTTATGGGAAGAATAATCATAGAGATTACCTGAGGAAGGACACATAAACATTCTGTGGGATGGAATATATTGCAATCAACCCCATTTTACCAGTGAATATACAGATGGAAGATACTGACCCAAGATCATACAAGCCCAAAGCAGCAGAGCTGACTTCTATCTGGGTATTCCAATCCTCAAAGTTTTAAGTATCCTTTACCTCTGCAGTAATAAACCCTTGGCAAGAATGGCAGAGTTAAGAAATAGTCATGGGCCACAGTGTAAGGCTCTCCTGAATCAGCTTATCTGAAGTATTTTTGGAGCATCCGTTGGATTAAAAAGAAACAACAACAACCAACAAGTGTCAACTGTGAAACTCTGCCCATTCTCATTCTTTGCAGGGACACCAGTACTACATTAGAGAACTATTTCTCCTTATCGATAGAGGTTATTGTGAGGTTGAGATAACACAGATGGAAGCATCATTAGGAAGTTAAACTTTGCTCTGTAGTTCCTGAGCTTCTCTACTCTTTGTCACTCTCCACTCCAGCTATTTGTGAAGGAGCTGTATATGAAGAAACACTGTACCATGGTATGGAGGCCAGTGTTTGGTTCTAAGAGTGATTGGTATTAAACTCTAGCTTAACAAACCTAGATCTTTTATTTCTGCCCTCTGAGAATATATTATTTCTGGATTATCTTGAGCCCCTAGGATCGATAAAGAATCTGTATCGTGTTTCTAAAATAAGGGAGTTTCTGCCTTTGTGATACAAAAGCAATTGGATACAATATCTGAATATTAATAGATGGCTATGCTTCCCAGGGTCCAAGAAAAGTATGTGCACTGTGAGACACATTCCCCAATTTTTCTAAATTTGATTGGCTCATCCTTTCTTAGAGAACTCATTAATTATGCAAAACATTATGAGTTAATAAAATTATTCTCAACTTCCATATTTGAAACCTTTGAGGCTTTCTTTTCTTTTTCTTTTTTTAATATAATGCTGTAAATATTTATTGACATTGCTACAGAGAGATACACAGAGACAGAGAGACATTCTGCTGTAAAGAAATTTTCAGAGTTCTTAAAATATTAAGGCTGCTTTCCAGTTGGCAGACCTGAAGGAATTCATAGTTCTCGAAGGCCTACCTGGATCATCTTAGCAGATTGGATAAAATCACCCAACATTTAGTCTAGTGACAACAGGGTTTCTGTACTGTTTAACATGTCTATGTCCCAACTTGGCTGAGGTCTTAATAAGTACATTTTGAGTTGGAAATAACTGTGTCAGAAATGCATTTATTACACTTAACATGCCTAAGTGTGCCGAAGAGTCCAACAGATACAATAAGTCCTGACACTACAAAGCCAACCTGTTTGGCCATTGGGGACAAACTTATCAAGTTGCACTGGATCACTGAGTCCCAGTGTTATACTTCTGAGTGTAATTTCTTTTATTCCTGGTGTCCTTGTTTTACAAATAAATATGGTATAGTAGAGTTAATTGTTTTAAATCTAATGTGTGACAATGTCTTTCTCCCTTCTGTCTCCCTCCCTCCTGCTCATTCTGGTCATGTACTCTTCCTCAATGAGATGTCACAGGTTGAAAGTCATTGGGCTCTAGAGCCAATGTGACTGAATTCAAACCTGAGTCTGTCACAGTAGTATTCTTTCAGGGGTAACATAAAAACATGCAAAGGGTCATATTAGTGAAATAAAGTGTAGCCAATAATTAAGTTGCCTCATAATAGGCATATTCTAATGCACCAGGAGACTAGTAGCAAAAGAGAATTTTGTTTAGCTATACAGAAATATTTGCTGTCTGCCTTTATAATCTACTGATGGGAGCCTCTTCTGATAAAAATGCAGAGGAGGAAAATTCTGTTCCCTGTGAGCTTCAGGAGGATGCCCTGAAGCTGAAAAAGCATCAGGAGTATTGGATGGTTATTTCTTCATAGACTGATGAAGAATTAAATACAAGATGCCTTGAGCGTGATAACTGCTTTAAAAATGTGAGGTTATCCCCATAGCCATTCTTTCATTCCTACTTTTGTTTGGTTGTCGACAATGCTAATCTTAGAAAAACTCTTTTCTCTGATGTCCAGAATAATTATCAAAACATCATCAGTGAAAGTGAAGTTTTGATTTTGGTTGGCAGAGGGTCACAATGCATCTTTAGGGTAAATAGGAGCCAAGGAAACAGAGCACAGGTGTAACTGGTCTTTTATTTCCTTCCTTGGTTGCAGTATGAAGTCAAAGGCAGCACAGCCATCAGTTATTGCCATGAGACCATGACTGGGTGGGTCCATGATGTGCTGGGCCGGAACTGGGCTTGCTTTGTTGGCAAGAAGGTGGGAAGTCACTTTGAGAAGGTTAATGAGAATGCAGCACACCTTGGAGGTCTCCAGGAAAAGTAAGTTGTGACAAGGGACATGCCTACTTAGCTTTACTTAATGGTGTGCATGGTATCAGTGTGTGTTTACTTTTAGATATTGTAATTTTGCTGTGTTATATAAATAGAATGTAGCTGTGCTATGTAAAATTGGACTGGAAATGGATATGGACTGATTAAATTGACAAAAAAGTAATAGCAAATTACTAGTAAAGAAAAAAATATTTCATTGGTTGTGAAATAGTGATGACTTGCATAATACATGCATATGATGATGCTACAACTAGTGTCCAGTTACAAACTCACCACACTGCAAGCATAAAAAGCAATAGAAGTCCTTGGTATTTCTGCAGTTTTTTAATTTGCTTAGGCTGACACATAAAAGCCTTGCAGACTGGGTGGCCTAAAGGTCAGTTTTGCTCTGAGTTTTGAAGGATAGAACTTGGTTTCTTCTTGCCTTGATGCTGGCTCCTCCTCCTCACTGTGTCTTTACTTGGACTTCCCTGCAGTATCCTAACCTAGTCATCTCAGGACCCTAGTAAAACTTGACCAGCGTCCACAGTAATGACCTCCTTTGGTCTTTATTAGCTCTTTAAAGACCTGTTTCTAAATACAATCTCTGGCTGGAGAGATTGGAGGTAAGGGTTTTAAGTATGGCTTTTTTAATATTTTCTTTTTGAGATTATAATATAATTATGATATATCTCCATTCCCTTCCCAAGGAATACAATTCAGCATACAACGTGCAGTTACTATTTTCATTCAGGTATCTGCTACAAGGAACCATACAAACAAGAATTCTCAGTTATTAGTTTTGCAAGAGGGAGATCAATAAGTATTATTTCCTTTTCCATTTTGTTTAGTTGGAAAAGTCACTGAAAGTGCACATGAACTTAACATTCAAACCAAGTGATCCTGGCAAGGAATGCCTGTAGCAGAGAGCTCATGGAAGACGTGCCTGGAAAGATGACTTAATTTTGTCTCTCAGAGTGCCTACCAAAATGGAAACTGATCCAGCCCTTCCCTTTGAGTTCAGTCTTTAAGTAGATTTAGATGGTATGGTTCTTACAAGCAGTTTACTTTGAATTTTTTCTGGTGTGCTTTGTACTGGCGAGTGTGATCGAAACTTTCAAGCACTGCTTATATAATTGCTGTGCATTTACATACACGTTTGACAAATGTTGGAATTCAATGAATAATTAACAATTTTTTTGAAAGCATGTAATTTCTATGTTATTTCTACATCCAAGGCCAAGCATGTACACAAAGTAGACAAATGATTCCCATGCTAATGTTTTTATGAATCACATGAAGAACTTATTTCAGTGTCTGATTTCAGTAATCTGAGCTGAGTTTCCAGATATTTCTGCTGATACCAGTTTTTAATAATAAGGGCATAAAACCTCAATATGGAATAGTACTTAGGAATTGCTTATGTATAGAACATATGCATATACTTGCTTTGTTCATATAACAGAGTATAAAAGTGCACTTTGAAAGGGGCACAAAGAGGTCAAGATCATAGCTTGGCAGGTAGCCTAGCATACATGGATAGGGTCCTTGATTCTGTATTTAATGCTGCATAAACCATGTGGTGGTACATGCCTATAATCCTATCAGTTAGGAAGGAGAGACTTAGTAACAGAAATTCAAAGACATCTCTCTTGGATACATCATGATTTTGAGACTAGATCCTGTTTCAAAAATATAAAATGAAATAAATATAATGGGCATGCAGAAAAGATAATACTCTCATGCCAACTACAAAGATAAACATGGATTTAAAAAGAAAGTACATGTAATGACCATAGCAGTTTTCAGCTTTCCTCTGCTGCCAACTGTGTTCTTGACAGACTACACCACTCCCAACTTTGACACACAGTGTGGATATCAGTTTTATAGAAGACTAGCTTTACTTGAAAAGACTTCCACTGAAACTATGTCCCTTCACTGTTGGCAGATATTCTGAAAGGCTCTACACTCACAACCACAACTTTGTGAAGGCCATCAATACTGTTCAGAAGTCTTGGACTGCAACCACATATAAGGAATATGAGAAACTGAGCCTACGAGATCTGATGAGGAGAAGTGGTCACAGCCAAAGGATGCCAAGGTAACACAGTGCCTCTCCTTGTCACAAGTAAGAACTTCCATACTAAAAGTCACCCTCCCTCAACACTGGCCCAACATGGATGTCCCAACTATTTTTTAGTTATCCCAATTTAATGTGTGTTGTTGTTGTTGTCTTTTTTTTTTTCTTTTTTTTTGGCTTTTTTCTTTCACCTTCCTTCATATTTGTGCACGCTGTCCAAGTCATATTTTGGGGGTCTTTCCTATGCTCTTGGTTTACATCCTGTCCCTCCTCTTTTTGTTTGTATGTTTTGTCTTTTTTCTTTAATGTTGTTTTTAGCCATTCTTTGAAATGCTGCAAATTCACTTTCCTATCCCCAGCTATGGCTGTTACTGACAACAATCTAACGACTAGACTTATCCTTGCTAGTCCAGATAATATAAATAGGTCCATAGCTGTGTTTTCTACTTGACTAGTTTTCAAAAACTATTATAAGCATTCTTAAAAACTTGATCTTCATTTTACCCCCACTTTTTGCCACCACTTCTGCTCCCTCGGGTATCTCTCAGCTTGTTCATAGTAATGGTTAAATTTGCCACTGGAAAAAAATCTGAAAATCTGGGTGTTCAGGAAAAAATAATTCCCTATATTTCATTCATCTCTCACGTCATCTCCTCCCTAGCCACAGCTTTGGAAGCATTTGCCATCTTTTGTTTGTAACCTCATGGCATCTTCCTGCTTTGGGAAATTATATATACTATTTTGTATTTCTCTGAGTAAGAATTTGAGTATTCTGCATTATTTTTCTAGAACTGTGGCTGGATCTAGGAGTGGATTTGCGGTTCTTTAACATTTATTAAGCATCCAAGGCTATTCCTCTGATGTCAAACCTTTCTTTTGGAGAAACCAAAGGGAACTAGAGATCAATAGGCAATACGCGTTGATAAATTATTTAGAATGATTATTTTCTCTAACATATTAAAATATTCTCCAATTTTCAGAGCTTTCAAAGGTTAATTCCTGGTTATCTATAGAATGTTTTAATTATCTTTTATGATTGAAATGAGCCACACAATGATGTAGCTCTTTAAACTAGCTGAGATATGTCTCTAATTTTTTTTCTCAGTGGACAAATGAACCCAATTTGATGGAAATATTTAACTATGAGACATTGTGGTTTCTTTCTTTCCTGACTAATAACATCATTTTTCTCAAAATAATATTAATTATTATTTTATTATTTAATATTAGTTCATATACTTTATCAAAATTAAAATAATATTCTGTAATATCTCTCTAAGGTTTTTCTAGGGGCTTCTAGTGCATAAGCTACTCTGGTTTTTCTAAACTGGGACAAGGAATGAATCACAATATCCCCTTCCTGGATTCATGAAGCAGGGTCTTAATGTGTCTGTGACAGAAAATTGACATTTGTTTAACAGAAATCAGAAGAAATGGAGACAAGAGTTTGTTCTGTCTGAGAGTCTGTGCCTCACACTACAGTTTTTACATGCTTTGTTTTAGGGGGAATCTTTTTCTCTTAGGCTCTATCTACACACCAACCTCTGCTTTATAGAAAGTTATTATTACCACTAGAGCTCCATAGAGAGTTTAAAATAAGATGGAAGTCACACAGAGGAGGAAATAGTAAAGCAAATTTGGAAGTCTGGCTGCTTGATTTCCAGTAGAATTTTTGTATACGAGTTGATTCTGTTGAAACATCTAGTTGTGTAGTATAGACTCTCAAACATCCTTAAGCTGAGCCCTAAGAACTGCTGGAAACCAGGGAACTGCTGAAATCATGAGCAAACTTCACTTCTGGTCAGCTCTCTGATGCAGACAGTTAACTGGATTTCTAAAACACTGAGGCTCAAGGCATTAAGACCAGATAACAGATATATCTGAAGAGTCTTGCTAATTCTCATGCTAGTACTCCTAAACTCCTTCCTCCTTTTGTTTGTGCTCATATAACTTCGTTCCTTCACTTTCATTTTCTTTAGTATGTGTGTGTGTTGTGGCCAAACACTGCTGTATAGTATAGAAGGAAGATGGAAGTTATCATTGCAATGCTTAGTTAGTGACAGAAAAGTTTATCAGATTGCCAGTATGTTATTTAGTATTTTT
>JADRCD010231027.1:0-11158 GCA_019843815.1 Montemys delectorum
CTGCACTCTGGCCTGTCAACAGCCAGGTATGGATGTGCAGGGGAGCCCCACCATTCTAGGATAAACTATTTCCTCCTAATGAATTCAGTGAAAGAGGGAGTCTTCACATTGAGTTATGTAGCCATTGGTGACCCTCCAGATTCCAATGGGTACTTCCAGTTCAATGGTCATACAGACAGACCTGGTGAAACTCAGTAGGCCATAAAACCAAACCAAATGCCATGACTCTGGGAAGGATGCAGGGCAGGAGGAAGGATTTGCTAGAGGTTGGAGGGGTGTAGGAGAGGGTGGGGGTGAGAGCAGGTGGAGTGCACCGTATATGTGTATACATGCACGGCGTCACCAGGACTGGGGAGATGGCAGTGAGTGAGGTGCCTGTTGTGTAAGTGTGTGGACAGTTGGCAGGGCAACAGTCCAGCAATCCCAGCTTTAGAAACATGGAGCAGGACATCTCTGCGTATGTCTGTATGTTCTGACCTTACTAAGAGATCCTGTTTCAATAAGTAATCGTGAAAGGAAGCAGCTAACACAGACTTCTGGCTTCTGCCCCCATATGCATGATGCATGTGCACCCATGCAAGCATGTACACACCTTCATACACACCACACACATGTCCATATGATAAATAAATGAACAAATAAGCAAATAAACTAGCCAGCACAGATGACTCGGGAGTTAAGAGAGCTTGCTGTTCTTCTACAAGACCTCAGAGTCCAGTTCCCAGCTCTTATGGTGGGTGACTCACAACCAGCTGCAATCCCAGTTACATTCCCGTTTGGACACACACACACCACACACACCACACACACCACACCACACACACACACACACACGGAGGGAGATGGAGGGAAGGAGGGACGAAGGGAGGGAAGGAGAGAGGGAGAGAGGGAGGGAATATGTCTTGGGAGGAAACACACCTTAAGGAGCAAGAGTCCACAGCAACAGCTTAGTGACACAGGCCAAGGGAGGCCGTTGTGCCATAAGAATGGGTCAGTTTGCTAGTGCAGCTGGGGTAGAGTAGAGTGGTGGTGGGTATGGGGTGCAGGTAGGGATGGGGTGGAAGAATAACCCACCAGTCAGGTATAATCAGCAACTCCCTGAACAAAAGCATCAATGCTTTTGGATCTGCTGCTCCTGGGCAAGTGCACTAAGGAACCAAGGAAGAGTTTTGAGAGCCTGCATGTTTGCAATCTCTAGCTTTTCAGAGCATCTTGGCGCTGATTTGCACCCCACCCTGCGCTGTTAGGATTGAATTACTAATCCAGTTCCCTCACACCTCATTCAGGAAATCCAATCAGTGGGCAGACACTCCACCCTACAGGCAGTTTGCAAGGAACGAAGGTCAGATACCTGGGAATCCTGAGCTTCACAGGCAACCGGAAAGGAGGTTTCTCGGGAGGTCTAGGTGTTTGGAAAGATGAGGAAGTGGACAGTGTAGATATGGGAGAAGGGTGTGTGGCGAAAGACCCCCAACCCACCCATGCTCTCAAAGGCTCCACCGCTCCACATCTCTTCTGTACCTTTGGTCTAATGCCCACCCTCTCTTTTGAGGTCTTCCCCTTTTTAAGTGTGCCATTTGAATTTGACTCTTTGTATCGCTTGGTGTTTACTGTTCTCTGAACAAACCTCACAGAGCCCTCTGAGTGTGTGCTAGAACACGCTTGGCCTTCTGAGCTCTGCCTCAGAGAGAATGGATCATTGCCTGATGCTTTCAAGGCTGGGTGAATGCTTCAAGGCTGACCCTGAGGTGGCTTCCCAGAGAGCAGTCTTGTTTTATGTCCTCAACCTTCCTATTGGCCTGAGAGGCTGGGCTGGGGAATGAGAGATTGCAAGCTTACAAGCTTTGTTCCTGAAAGCTATGAAGAGGCCTCTCTGACCTTGAGCTTGCAACAACATATCACGTTAAAACTGAGCCCAGTGATAAGTCTGTTTTTCTCCTCTTGTTCAGGGTAGCCTTGCTTTTAAGCTCTGGAAACGAGTTATTTTTCTCTCCTCAAAGCATAAGCAAAACCATACCACTGACTACTCACTGTATTGGACTCCAGGAGTGTGTAGTCATTAGCTGGGCCAGGACTGAACCAAGTCATTCACCCTTAGGACTGACCAAAGCTGGTCACCCCAATGCATTCTTCTCACTGCTCAGCTACTCAGCTGCCTCCTCCCCCGCACCCCCCCCCCCCCACCCCGCAGAAATCCCCTGTGGTTCTGGACATGCTCCACCTCACTTTCCCAACGCTCTCTGGGTTCTTAGAGCTCTGAGGTGTTTGTGACGGGCAGTCTGTGGAGTAACAGCACAGCCGACACCCTGGGAGGATCACTGTACTCATATCTGGGACTCACGTTCTGCTCTTCTGTTCGTCCCACACAGGAAATCCTGTTCTTATGGTTGGCAGCACCAAAGGCTCCTGGTACGGTGCCCAAACTGGAACCCAGCTAGTGCCTTTGCCAGAAACCCACCTTCTTCTTGGGAAAAAACTGTTCGTTCCCTGATAAGATTGTAGTACAAAGGCCTGGGTCAGGGGCCAGGAGACTGTGGACCACCCTAGAACTTGATTCTTCAGTTCACGTCTTGATTTCTTCTTGTCTCAGTGGCTAAAGGGTTTGCTGCATGAGTCCCAAGACCCAAGTTTAATTCCCAAAACCCACATAGTGGTAGAAGCAAGGAACTGACTTCACAAAATTGTCCTCTGATTTCCATGTGGGAGGCAGAGCTCAGCTGAGAACGTAGGTAGGTAGGCTCTGCCTCTGAAGGAGGCCTGGCCACCTACCGCTTCCTTTTTTCTTCTTCTTGTCCACCATGCCCTTCCTCTGCCTTTCCGAAGCTGCAGCATCAGAGGACTCAGGACAGTGGACTGGAATAGCTGAAATGGTGGGCTGGAAAGGAGCACTCCCTGCCTCAAGCTGCTTTGCTCAGGAGTTTTTAGTGCTGTCCGTTCCTTCTACTGTAGAGCGAACCAGAGTTGCTTCAGACTTCTCTTTGTGAGGGCTCCCAGGTCCTTTGCCTCTTCCTTCTCTCCTTCACCTTGTTCCAGTATCCCACTGAAGTCTGTTAAGCTCTCCAGTGTGCTGGTAGGAAACAGTCTCCTTACCCTGCTTCTCCAGCAGTGCCTGCTCCGGCATCTTCCACAGCTTTCCTCTTGCTGCTCCTCGGCTTCTCCCTGTAGAACAGTGGCTCTCAGCCTTCCTAATGCTGCAGATCTTCAAAACAGTCCCTCAGGTTGTGATGACCTCCAACCATAAAGTTGTTTTTTTGTTGTTACTTTATAACTATAATTTTGCTATTGTTATGAATTGTAATGCACATATATGTTTTCTAATGGTCTTGGGGAACCCCTAAGAAGGGGTCTTTCCA
This sequence comes from Montemys delectorum, assembly GCA_019843815.1. Taxonomy (NCBI): domain Eukaryota; kingdom Metazoa; phylum Chordata; class Mammalia; order Rodentia; family Muridae; genus Montemys; species Montemys delectorum. The sequence continues at coordinate 3,354 of JADRCD010231027.1, forward strand.
TTCCTGAAGGGGTGAGGATCACTACTATAGAACAGGTTTTGTGAATAAGTAGATCTTTCAATGGTTTTCAAATTTAAAATTGTAAGAAGGTGGAATGTGAGAATCCCCTGTTCCCCCTGGAGACTTCCGTTCCTATTTCCAGCTGGCACAGTTTCTAGTGTTTCCTTCCATGGATGTGTTCATGTGTATTCAGGAAGGAATACGCAAGTGTGGACACATGTGTGAGTTTATGTGTTCATGTGTATGAGTGCAAGTGTGTGTTGCCAAATGTGTGTGTATGAATGCGTGTATATGAGTGTGTGTATATGTCTCTTTTGATGTCTCAAGCATTGTGTCATACTTACACTTTTCTCCCTGGCTCCCTTCTTTTCACTTCATAAAACATCTAGCATCTCTAGTTGACTTGTTTGTTTGTTTGTTTGTTTGGGGCTCTAGGGCTGGAACACTGGCTCCTTGCAAGTCGTACTCTGTGTGCTATATTCAGCTCTACCTAATCCAGAACCTAAGGGCCATTTTAGGCCAGAACATAGCTTCTTCAGGCTTTTAAACCCATTCACAGCTGGTTGACTCTTTTTTAAGATTAAAAGAATAAAATTTTATGAAGCATGTCATAGATAATAATATAAAACATGTATGCTTAATTAGAAGAAAGCTGGGCTAGGGAGAGCAGGGGGGAGAAGAGATGGGAAGGTCAAGTAAACGGGTGTGAGGTTACAGGGAACGGGAGAAATGGATTCTAGTAAGCTTATGACAGCAGAGCGACCACAGGGGACCGTGCACTGTGTATTTCAGAAAGCTACAAGAAAGGATCTTGAATGTTTTCAACCCCTAAATTTAATGTGAGCATTACACAATGTATATATGTAGCAGCAAATCACATGGTAATATAAATATGTAACATTTAGAAGCGAGACACAGGGAAGGAGAGGCTGGGGGAAGGGGCAGGGAAGAGGCTGGGGGGAAGGGCAGGGGAAGAGGAGGGAGGAAAAGGGGCGGGGGGAAGGAAGAAGAGAAGGAGGAAGCGAGACACAGGGAAGGAGAGGCTGGGGGGAGGGGCAGGAGAAGGGAGAAGGAAGAAGATTCATTTTTTTTTTTTAAAAAAGGAATAAATTAAAAAATTATATATGGAGCCTAAATCATTGGCTAAAGGGATCTTAGGGAGCCCCCTAAAAATCACAGGCATTGCTAAGGCTCTTACACAATATGATGATATAGTCCTATTGCTAAAGGCAATGTTTACTTGTGTAATCTAATATGGAGAAGTCAAGCTGGTACCTAACTCCAAGCTTCAGCCCTACTGACTAGAGTTCATGATACTAGAAGGTACTCTGCATGCTATCAGAGGAGGAAGATAACCATCAGCTCAGCTACAAACCTGTGATCTACAGGACGGCCTTCCTGCAAGATAGACCAGTGTAACAGTGGCACAAATGATACAGGAGTAATCAGCCACTTTTTAAAAAGAATGCATTTAAGGCCCAGTCCATGAGATAAAATCCATACCTGACACTGCCAAAGTAGACAAGAACCTGAGACTAAATAGGTCATAGGCCTTGGAGAAAACCTAATGCTATCACTCTGCTAAAGGAACATAGCAATAAAATTACTTCCAATGACATATTGCTATACTCACAGTGCCTCAGTCAGTCCACAACAGATAAGCAGTAGATGGTAATCAACACTGAGACCCACAACTGGATAGTCTGAGAGAATTGCCATTCTCTCACTCAGCCCCAAATGGGATGTTTTCATCAAGCCCTTCTGTCAAGGCTCAGAGGTCTAAGCAGAACAGGAGGCAGAAAGACTTTAAGAGCCAGAGGGAATGAATAATTCCAAGCAGTAATTCCAGACACAACAGGACTGAGTCACATGCGAGCTCGGAGAGACCATGGCAGCATGCACAAAACCTGCACAGGTTTAAGAAAGGTGGGATGCCGTCATTGACAGGGAAAAGTGGACATGGGTTCCCACCTGCAACCAGGAAGTGATTTGTCATTGATACCTTCTGGCAAAGGGAAATGCATTTTCTCCAATGGAGTCTCACTGGGTATACGGACCACACTCCAGGGCAGGCTCCATACATAGGAGTAGCTGGTTAACACAAAACAAACTCAGTGCTATCTTTGTGGATTTTCTGTTTTGTTTTAGCATTTTTTTGTTTTGTTTTATTGATCTTTTGCTTGTTTGTTTTGGTCTTGTGTGGCGGTTTTGTTTGTTTGTTTGTTTGTTTCTGAACTGTTTTGTTTTGCTTTGTCTTGTTTAAGAGAGAGGAAAAATGTACAGGGAGGTGGAGAGGATCTTAGAGGAGTTGGGGAGAGGAAAAACATGATCAAAATATATTGTATGAATAAATTTAATTAAGAAAATAAAATAAATATGAATAGGGGAAGAGTCCTGCTCAGAAGCCTCTCAGCACATGTGGTGGTTTGAATAGAAGTAACCTCCACAGAATCATGTATTTGAATGCTTGGCCCATAGGGAGTGCGCTATGAGGAGGTGTGGCCTTGTTGAAAGAAGTGTGTCACTGTGGAGGCGGCTTTGAAGTCTTATATGCTGAAGCTACACCCAGTGTCGCACAGTATCCTGCTGCTGCCTGTGGATGCAGATGGAGAACTCTCAGCTCCTCCAGCACCATGTCTGCCTGCATGCTGCCATGCTCTCTGTCATGATGTAGTGGACTAAACCTCTGAAACTGAGCCAGCTCCAGTTAATTGTTTTCCTTTATAAGTACTGCTGTGGTCATGGTGTCTTTTTACAGCAATAAAACCCGAACTAAGGCAGCACATCTCTCGACTCTGCCATGTGAGGTTATGTTGACCCTCATCACCCCAAGGATACCTTTTGTCTCTCCCTCCGTGCTGGTTCTCCAGCACTTCTATATGCCTCTTTTCTTCACATACTCTAATATTGGTGGAATCTTTCTTTTGTTTCTTTTAAAGCTCAGAAGATAAAATTTTTTGAGGCCCTAACAAGTCTTAAAGCACCCTTTCCCCAGCCTGCCACTCAGCTGGTAGTCTTGGTGGGTAGAGCACAATAGCCCAGACCTCATTTTTCTTTAGAGCATCTTCTTGCCTTGAAGTCTCTTAAGAAAATGAATGCCCAGATATTGATTCCAAACATGACATGTTTTTCACTTGCAGGGAACTTGTGAGGTTTTCCAGGGATTTTCATGGCGTGACCCTTCATAGGTGTGCATTGGTGTCAGCCTGGTCACTCATGGCTCCCAGAACTGAGCAGTTTACTGAATCATTTCATTGCTGATTTCCTCACACATTTTCTTTCTTTCTGAAACTCTGGGTTGAACCATATGGACTGGACCTTGATTTTTGTACATTTTAATTTTCCTGGATTTCTACACTGGAAGACTTCTTTACGTTGTTCTACTGATTTTTCTGTTGTTTCTGTGATTTTATTTTGTACTTCCAAGATCTTTTACTTATTCTCTGAATGTTTAAATGATTACTTAAAAAAAAATCCCATGGCCCTGTAAAATAGCTCAGCAGGTAAAGGTGCTTGCTGCCAGGACTCATGACTTGAGTTCAACCCCTACCCACGTGGCGGAAGGACAGCGTTGATTGCTGCAATTTATCCTCTGACCTACACATGTGCACCACACCATGGCATGTACATGCCCCACCACTAGAAAATAAATAAAATGTAATGTAATTTTTAAAAATAAAATTATCCCTTGTTTTGGACATGGTTGCAAAAATTCCCCACGTCTCTGAGGACATATATGTTTGTATATGGACATGCATGTACTGTCTTCATTATTAAAATTCTATACATGGCAACAGATGCAAGAGGGCACTTGTGGTCTAGGGGTGACATCATCATTGGACTTGGAGGCTGACCTTAATGCCAACATGCACTAATAATAAAGACATATTCATATGCCACGTATTTTATATTAAGCATTTTAGTATGTATGACTCTTTGTGTGTCTCTGTTTTCTTCTAACTGATTTCTGGTTTTGGCCACCTTCTCTGACATTTCATAGCCCTTGGCTCTCACAGTTTATGAATCAGTCATGTAAGGCTGCTTGGTGGTTGAGCCTATGATAGACACTGACTCATTTTCACACTGCACCATGGTGGAGGTCACACCTAACATCAGAATCTTAATGATACTTCCTCTTAGATTCTCCAGAAAGGTTTCCATCTCTTTGCTGGAGAGGAAGAGTCTAGCCACCGGCATTTGAGGAGCTGAGTGAACAAAAAGGACTAGCCTACTCTACACAAACACTTTCTCAGCATGCTATATTGTTCATGGCATTCTCTGTCCACTGCCTGACTCCCTCTCCCTCCCCAGAAAGAAAGGATAACATGGCAGACTTGGGTCAGTAGAATGGGAAGGTTGTACATTCTTTGCCTCTTCAATGGTTCCCATTCAGCTCTCCTCATTTACTCTTCTCTTTACCACTATTCTGTTCAATTGGTTTTTTGAAACAAAGTCTCATACAGCCCAGATGAGCCTCTCTGTGTAACCAAAGGTGACCTTGAACTCCTGATCCTCCAGTCTCTACCTCACCAGTACTGAGATCAGACCATCTCCTGTCCTGGCTTTACCCCAGTTGTGACTAGGTAATTGTCAGAATATCTGACCTTCTCATATGTCTGTTTAATTTCTGCTTTCAAACTGGAAACTTCTTTTAGAGTTTTCGTTTTCATGAGTGGCCCCTCATACGTACAAGAGAAGCCAACTCATGTCACTAAAGTTTGTTTTCCTACTTTTTGACTAAAGCAAGGAGTTTGATCTCTTTTTGTTGTTAGAGGTAGCATGGGGCCTGGTTCAGATTTTTGCCTTGATTGTTGCTTTAGTTAGGGTTCTATTGCTGTGAAGAGACACCACATCCATGATAACTCTTATAAAGAAAAACATTTAATTGGGGCTGGCTTAGAGTTCAAAGATTTAGTCTAACAGGCAGGGAGGGAGGGGAGGGAGAGAGAGAGACTGGGCATTGTTTGAGCTCTGAAACCTCAAACCACACTCCCAGTGAAATGCTTCCTCCAACAAGGCCAAACCTACTCCAAGGTCACAAGTCCTAATAGTGCCACTTGCTATGAGCCTATGGAGGTGGTTTCCATTTGAAGCACGACACTCAGCATCACATCTCTGGTCCTAATATCCACACACATCAGCTTGAGTGAAACCGTAACACATTGGGAAATGGCCTCTAAGACCACAGTACCTTATGGTGTCAACCCATTGGCAGTGGGTTTTGCTCTGCATGATTTTTGTTTTGTTGCTTTAAATTTTCACTTTTATTATACGTGTGTGTTATGTTTGCCTGCTTGCCTATCTGTGCATTGAGTGTGCACAAATGTGCCTAGAGGTCAAAAGAGGGCATCAGAATCTCTGGACTTAGAGTTACTTGTAAGAGCATCTTTTATTTGCTTGAACTAACTTCACTGAGGCTTACTGCCTTAATCTTCTACACTAGGCAGTGTCCTGGAAGCTTCTAGCCTGTGCACAATCTTATCTAGGCCTAGAATGTTTTCAGCATCTGAGACTTACTGATGAATAAGTTCATCCCTTCCTAGTTCTTTCTGAACTCTGGTTCATTCCACTCAAACTCCTCCCCAAGCTGACTGATTCAATCTGGCTTCTCTCCACTTCTCCTAAATTGTTGTGCTTGGCCTCATACTAACTTTAGCAATATGTTCTAATCTTCTGGCTTCTCATTCTCTGGCTCATTCTGTCTTCACCTGTGTGTTTATCTTGTTCTCTCTCTACAGTTTCTCTCCCTTTCACTGCCTGGGTAAAACTCTGCCCCCTTCAACTGCTTTCTTAAGTAGCTTTACTTTTCTCTTTCTTCTTGGGCATACCCTATTCCACAAAATCTTTCTCATTCATCATTTTGGCCACCACTAAATTAGATATCATTTTCAAATATGGGTGTTTCCTTCTACAAACTAATGTTATCTTCATTGCTTGGGATTAAAGGTGTGTACTAAGTGCATGTTTTTATTCCAGCCAATGGGATTAAAGATGTGTGCTAAAGGCTGAGCCACACCACAACTAGAGACATGCTTAATTTTTTTTTCAATAAATAACACAATTTCAGGGTTCACGGTGTGATCAAACATCTGGCAACAGTTACTACATGTGGTTGTGAGTGGCCCAATATGGATGCTATGAATCAAAGCAGGGTTGGGCCCTCTGCAAGAACAACAAGAGCTCCTAATCATGGGACAACCTCTCTAACCCTGCTCTGCATGTTTCATTCTGTGACACAGGCTTAAAGAACAGCTATCACTCCAACATCAGAGAGGGAGAGGTAATGGCTGAACCACGCAGTACTGTAGAGAAAGTCACTTTCTGTGCAGTACCAAGATGGGCATGGCTGCTTTAAAACAAGCAAAAACTTCATGAGGCTGGAGAGCTAGTTCAGTGGTTAAGAACATTTGCTGTTCTAGGCCAGGCATGGTGGTACATGCCTTTATCCAGCAGTTGGGAGACAGAGGCAGATAGATCTCTACAAGTTAGAGGCCAGCCTGGTCTTCATAGTAAGTTTCAGGCCCGTCAGGGCTACACAGCAAGACTGTGTTTAAGAAAAAACGAAAACAAAAACATCTTTGTTGCTCTTGGAGAGGACCTAAGTTGCATTTCCAGCGGCGTCCACATGCATGGGGTAGCTAATAACTGGCTGTAACCTCAGCTCCAAGGAATCTACTATCCTCCTCTGGACTCTATAGATACATGAATGGATAAACAAACATACACATACATGCATGTAGGCATTCATATAGCTTTAATAAATAAAAAATATAAACTTTACATTGGCCTGTCTAAGCCCTAGATTTATCTTTTTTATACCTCAATCTGTTACGGTAAGAACTTGTCATCCACTATCTGTCCTTACAGTCCTGATTTCTTCAGCCGGCTCCCGTACCTGGGTACTCAAAACACAACCAAGCTCCCTCCCTATTGCCCATCACGAATTGTCAGCGTCCCATCTCAGGGTACAAAGGAAATCCTCGGGGCTGAGCACACCACCAGGGCATAAGCACTACTCCGTAAGTCCCACTGTTTCCCTGGGTTCTATGTGGAGAGCCTCATTCCGACCGCTGTGGGTGCACGGCGTGTCCTTCCTCTTCCATCAGGTACTCCGTGTCTTCCATGCTCAAGTTCCCTTCAGGTTCCTGCTTCTCTTCTTCCCCAAGAGGGCCTCAGCTACCTGAAGCAACTGGACAGAGATTATATTCTAGTGAAGAGAAAAGCTGCACCCACCTCTAATCTACTGATCTTCTCTGTCTAAGCCGGGTTCCTCCTTGTGTTCTCTGTCTGCCAACTAGAGATCAATGAATTCAACTTGTGTTTTTAGAAACTATAATTAACTCATGATTCATGCTAAAGAATGCTATCTCTTATGCTTCATGGAGATTTGTTTTAATTTTCTCATTGTTTATGTTGAATGTTCCAAGACCCATTGACTCTGCAAAACCTGAAAAGACCCACTATGTAAACAGCCCACACCTTTCAACCCACACCTTTGATCTGTAGGATAAAGACTACTTATTTTTCCATGCAAGAGACCAATATTAAATTATGCATCCTTTCCAGATGTTGCACCTCTCAAAAGCTAAACTAGCCTTTTCTTGGGGGACAGTGTCATCTTGGCTCCTATTGTGCCTGGAGGATGAAGATTCTTACACCAAAGGCTGAGATGTGGAAGGCCACATGGTCATGGTTTGAGGAAGCATGGGATCGCTTTGAACATCTGACCCATTTCCTCTCAAGTCAGGTACAGAGTCTAAGCAGAGAGGTCCTGTACATGAGCTGGGTTTTGTTATTTGGCTTGT
>JADRCD010231029.1:0-11752 GCA_019843815.1 Montemys delectorum
CATAGACATGGAAACATTTCTGCACAGAGTCAGGGCTATCCAAACCTCCGCAGGGTGTCCTGGGCCCATCAGCCCTGCTCAGTCCCTTGGGCATCCAAAAAGATGACTCAAGATCTGCCGACATGTGTGCCAGCTCAGATCATAGTTCTTCTAGGAAGAAGCTTCTTCCTTCTCTTCATCCTCCCCCTCTTCTTCCTCTTTCTCTTTCTTCCCCTCTCCCCCTCCTCCTCTTCTTCCTTTTCTCTTCTTCTTCCTCCACCCCTCTTCCTCCCCTCTTCTTCCTCTTCCTCCCCTTCCTCTTCTTCCTCTTCCTCTTTCTCCTCCTTCTCCTCCTCTTCCTTCCCTTTCTTCTCCTCTTCCTCCTCCTCCATTTGTAGAATCCAAATTAAAAGCTATAAATTGCTGAATGCAGTTGGTTGCCCAGAATCATTTAGAAAAGCAGCGCTTTCTCCATTGCTGAGAGGGGTTTACCACCATGGACAGCGCCAGGTCTTTGCCAGCACTAGGTCAAAGAACAAAGGACTATAGGTAGGAAAGCTTGTCTAAAAATATACATACACAAAGCAAACAGGTTATATTTAGGAATATACATGTATAGTACACACACACACACACACACACACACACACACACACACACTAATATGCAGACAATAGCAATTAATGGAAAAAAGAAGCCATGAATTTGAAGGAGAGCAGGTGGGGTGTATGGGAGGGTTTGGTGGGAGGAAATGGATGGCAGAAATGTTGTAATTATATTATATTCTTAAAAATAAAAGTAAAAAATTTAAAAGGACAAATGCAACAACACTCTTGGTTCTGCCAAGAATTTAGCAAGCAAGGTCAGAAGCATCCAACCTCAAGAGAATTATTACTGTATGTGAATTTATTTTAAAATAGACTATACAGTCTAATGCCCGAAACTAGAGATGGGGTTTGCATGTGTCTGTTAAATTTTAAATGCCCATCACCACAGAGGGAAGTTCTATGTAAACCTTTCTAGTTCTCCAGCGCCCCCTGGGGAGGCTCTTATGGCAGGGTCAAGACTAAAGCTTGGAGCTGAGAAATAGCCTACATGGAGCCAGGCTGCAAAGGGGCAAGAGACTGGCTTTGGGTTCATACTGTCAAAAGCTGACATTGTGGAAAGAGTCCTTAATCCTGATCTTCACTCTTGGTGCCTGTGAGCTGTAAAGGAAGAGAGACATGGACTGGGAGGGTCTCAGTGGAAAGCTGCTTACTGTTAGGAACACCCATTTAGTCATATGACCACACACCCAGTCACATGACCACCAATCTAGTCACATGACCACCCATCTAGACACTTCCCTCATCATTTCTGGTTCAGTTTTTAAAAAGTTCAGATGTTTCTTAAAGAAAATGATTTCTATCTCTTCAACCACAATTCCAATGGACACACACACACATGCACACAAATGCACACATACACATGTACATACACACCTGTGCCAACACAGACATACGCTCATATGAAAATGTTCCTCTGTCTGAGCACACCTTCCCCCAGGCTCACATGCACACAGCTGCACACACGTTCACTCACACGCACTACAGACACAGTGAAGTTAGCTTCTCAATTTCTGCTTCTCAGAAGCCATCAAGAGCTGTCTGCATTGGTGCGGGAAACACCGGAGGGACTGCTCTGTGCCTGCAGCCACAGCTGTATTTCTCTCTTATTCCCTATCTTCCTGTGTTTTCCTAGTTGTCGTCAAGTAAATAATGCTCTTGTCCTAAAACCTGGACACCTAGAAACATGGCCAGAGGGACCTAGCAGACATGAGTAAGGCATATTATCCCCATGTGCTCAGGTGATCCAGTGATACCACAAGGGTTCTTTCAAGATGGAGGCATCAGGCCCACATCTGGGAAAGTGGCATGAGGCAGCGGATGATGGAGGGGTGAACTCCGAGGAAAGAGGAGGGGCTGCAAGCCAGAGAGACCTGCTTGGAATGTTCACCTTCTTGAGACTGAGAAACAAGGAATGGGATTCTCATAGAGCACCGCCCCCTTAGGCCCCCAGACCCCTAGCCGATGAAACCAATTTTGAACTTCCATCCTCTAGAGGTGGCAAATCTCCATGACGTCAAATCAGTAAACTCGTGGCAGCTTCTTGTGACTGCCACAGGGAATTAAAATGTCAGTTGGTTTTTTTTTTTTTTTTTTTTTTTTTTTTTTTTTTTTATAGCGGGTGTGTACGCCTGCACGTGTGTTTCTTTTCCTGGCTGAATGGAATCGTGGAAAATTGGTTGAATTATGCTGTTTGGAAATTGTTGGACTCGATCCCTAGCATAGCAACACTTTAGAAAGTGTTTTCATTTGTTATTCGGAGGTTTCGTATGCGTCTATAATGTATTTCAATCATGCCCATCTCTCCCTCCCCATTGTAACCCCCTCAAGCCCCCCCGAACACCTCTCCCTCCCAACTCCACCTTTAATATCGCAATGATTCCACTTGCATTGTCTATGTGTAAATGGGTCTGAGGTTTTCCACTGGGACATGGGCAACCTAGCAGAGGCCACACCCCCAAAGAGCCTTCATCCCCAGCCCCCTGCCCCTGTCAACTGCCTGAGAGTCCCAGAGCTGGTGATGGGGCTCAGGATCCTCTCTTCTGTCTATGGTGGCATTTGGATTGACTTGATTTTGATAGCACTGCCTTCTGAGAGGGTGTCTGTGGAATTCCTTTGCACGGGTGAGCGTGTCATGTCTGCCAGTTCTCGACATCCTCATACTTGCTCATCTCACTGGCAGACGTGGTGCCACATAAGGTGGCCACAGTGCTGTGATGATGCCAGTCTGCGCAGTTTCCATGATTACTGAAAGCAGGGGCCTCATAACCTCACTTTGCCCCTTCCCCATGCTCGCCGAATTCAGGGGCCTCCTCCTCTGTCTGTCACTTCCCTACTGATAAAGGGCATCCTTCCCGTCACCACTGCATATTGATTCAACATATATGTGGCTTTATTCCAAAAGATACCTGAGTGCTTTCTGTCTCACTTATTTGACTACTTGCTCTGTCATACACATCTGTTCTGTCACAGCATCTTAAATTCACTCAATGTTCCCTCAGCAGAAGTGCCCAAACAATCGTTGCCCACACCCACTTTGTCCCTGTGTAGTAAATGCAAAGGCTTCTTTTTTTTTTTTTAGATTGATTGATTGATTGATTGATTGATTTATATGAGTACACTGGAGCTGTCTTCAGACACACCAGAAGACACATTGAGCCACCATGTAGTTGCTGGGAACTGAACTTAGGACCTCTGGAAAAGCAGGCAGTGCTCTTAACCACTGAGTCATTTTTCCAGCCACAGGCTTCTTTTGAAACATGTATTACTGGTATGAATGACTCAGAGATGGGCTCTCAATAGCACAGACATAAATTGAAAGGAATGATTAAGATCACACATATATAAGATCTATAGGGCAGAAGAATGCAGTTAAAATGCAAAGGGTTGGCCTACGGGACAATTACTCACTGAGCAAGTATGAAGACCCAACTCCCTAGCATCCATGTAAAAGGCCATGGCTGTGATCTGAGCACTTACACGGGTACTACAGGAGGATCACGGGTACCCGTTGGCCACCAACCTAGTCCAGGCTTCAGCGACAGACCTCGTCTCAAGGGAATAAGGCACAAGCTGGTAGAGAATATACTCAGTGGGCTTCTCTGGCTTCTGTATGTGTGCCCTGGTATGCACCACACCCACACATGTACACAAACCACATATTCACATAATCACAAAAATACAAAGAATTTAGTCACGAAAAAATCTGTAATTTACAAAAAAAAAAATATAATTGATTCTCAGCCTTGTGATTAAGATCCAGTAAAACTAGGTTGGTGTGTGTGAGATGCCAAGTTTAGCCATGAGCTGGGACAGGACTGAAATCCATGGTTGTGTGTGCAGGTGTTTGTCAAGGTTGGATGAGATGAGCCAACTTGACAAGACAAGCTCTTAAGCTCATAATAAAATATCAACATACGGGTTATAGAAACAGTTCCGTGGTTAAGAGCACTTTTTGGTCTCAGAGGACTGGATGGCCACTCCCAGCACCCATGGCAGGGATCTTCTGCCCTCTTCTGGCCTCACCAGGTACTGCATGGATGTATTCACAATAAATTAAAATACCAATACAATCGTTTCTAGAATTAAAATCCAAGACACTAACTTCAAAAGAACAGAGAATATAAAATGTTCCTGCTTTGCAAAATATATGGAAGGAAGAGTAAAAAACAGGAATTTAAGAAGCAAGCAGAAATTTATCAACGAGGGTCTTTAAAATGATGTGATGCTCCGTGGTGCCCAAAGTCCATGTGTGCTGCCTACAAGGTATCTACCTCTAAAAGGCTGATGATGTGAGGGACCAAAGCTTCCCAGCCTTGTTCTTATAACCTAAGCTTGTCTTTGTCAGTGTAGTGGTTTTGCATTTCCATGTACGTTTTAGAATCAGTTTGCCAGTTTCTGCAAGAATAATCATGCTGGACTTTTACTTCGGAATGGTTTGAACTCACACATCACCTGAAGTGAATGTGGCTTTTTCTAATCCATGAGAATGATATGTCTCTTTTGGTTTGTCCTATTCAGAGTGAAGACCATACACATTGCTATGGCCAGCTTTACCTGGACACAAGCTAGGATCACCCTGGCAAAAAAAGGTTTCAGTGAGGAACTATCTAAATAATGTGGTCTGTGGGCCTGTCTATAGAGGAGTATCTTGATCACTTAGAGTGGCATTCCTGGATAGAAGATCCTGGAATTTTTAAGAGAGGAGAGAGCAAATGTACCACCAGCATGCATTTATTTATCACTTTTTGTTTCTGGGCTTTAGATTTGATGTGCTACCTTCTCTAAGTTCCTGCCTCTGTAGATTGATGTGCCACCTTCTCTAAGTTCCTGCCTCTGTAGATTTGATGTGCTACCTTCTCTAAGTTCCTGCCTCTGTAGATTGATGTGCCATCTTCTCTAAGTTCCTGCCTCTGTAGATGGTAACTTGGGACTTAGAGATGACGTAAGTACTTTCTCTCTTCCGCTGCCTTTGTCCAAGTGTTATGCAACAGTGACAGAAAAGATATTCAGATACTCAATTCTAATTTTTTTACTTCTCATTTGTTCTTTGAGATTAATATAAGTATATCATTTCCTCTTTCCCTGGCCTTCCTCCACAATCTCCCACAGATTCCCTCTCAGATCCATGGCCTCCCTTTAGACTGTTGTTACATGCATACATGTATATACATCCTAAATATGTGAGCACAACCTGTTTAATCTGTACAATGTTGCCTGTACATATGTTTTCAGGATGACTACCTGGTATTGGATAACAATTTGCGTGCTCTTCCTTGGGGAAAATTATTTCTTCTGATGTCAATATTTCTTAGTTGCCTGTAGTTCTTTGTGTAGGGCTGAGACCTTTTACACATTTTTTTATTAGATATTTTTTTATTTACATGTCCTATGATATCTTCTTTCCCAGTTTTCCCCCCAGAAAAAATAAAATAAAATAAACTTTTTACACATTTTTAAAGGTTTGTTTTTAATTATGTGTATCTGAATGTGGGTTCAAGTGTCCAGGGAGACCAGAGGAGTCAGATCTCCCTGAAGCAGGAGGCACAGGCAGCCATGAGCCATGACATGGGCACTGGATCAAACTCTGGTCTTCCTTAAGAGCAATATGCATTTCCAACCACTGAGCCATACATCCAGCTCATGGTATGCATTTTGATAAATCTACTTCTAGATTAATATATATATATATGTATATATAATAATGAGTATACTGTAGTTGTCTTCAGACACACCAGAAGAGGGAATCTGATCCTATTACAGATGGTTGTAAGCCACCAAGTGGTAGGGGAATTGATCTCAGGACCTCCGGTAGAGCAGTCAGTGCTCTTGAGTGCTGAGCCATATCTCCAGTCTCTAAGGTCATACTTTTACAATTTTATATATGTATATAATGCATTCTGGTTAATCTTTCCCCATACATCTATCTCATCTCCCACATATCCTTAAAACAGCCCCCTATACACATATACACCAGTCCTTTTCAATGACTTTAGTATTGTTACATGACTCATTTAGTGTTAGATTTTTTTAAATTTTACCTTCGCCATCTTTACTGTTGATACATAGAGATTGTGGTGGTCAGCATGAGAATGCTCTGTCCTCTATAGGCTGATCTATTTGAACGCTTGGGGCCCAGTTGGTGGAACTGTTTGGAAAGGATTAGGAGGTGTGGCCTTGTTGGAGGAAGTGTTTCCCTAGGAGTGCGATTTGAGGGTTCAAAAGCCCAAAGACTTTCCCAGCCAGCTCTCTCTGCCTTCTATTGGTGGAGGAGGATGTAAGCTGTCATCTAGTGCTTTGGCACCATGCCTGCCTGCCTGCTGCCATGCTCCCTACCACGATGGTCAGGGACTCTATTCCTCTGCAACTGTGAGCCCCAATTTCAACATTTTCTTTGACAAGTTGCCTTGGTCATGGTGTTTAGTCACAGCAATAGAAAGGTAACTAAGACAGAAGTTGGAACCAGGAGTAGAGCATTGCTATGACATGTCTGGCCATGCTGTTTTCTGGAAGAATGTAGAAGACTTCTGGAAAGAGGTTGGACACTGTAAGTGGGTCTCAATGGGTGATCCTAGTGGGAGCCAGGCAGAAACAGTGCTGAGAGCAAGGTGTACAATGGAGATATATTCAAGAGATTTCACAGGAAAACATATTAGCAGTAGGGCTAGAGACCAATGTGTTATTTTGGTAAAGAATGTGGCTGCTTTTTGCCTTTATCTTAAGAATCTGGCTGAGGCTAAATTGAAGAGTGTTGGACTAATTTCATTTGGAGAGGAGATTTAAAGAGCCTAATATTGACCCTGCCATGTGCTCATTCTTAAACAGATGCACAATGAAAACATCAACAGCTGACTCTTCCCATTAAGCCATGGTGCTGGACCTGCTCTATAACTTTTGAATCAATAAATAGGTCAAAATGATGTAGGATATGTCAATAGAAACAAAATATCTAATACATGAATATTACTTTAAAAAGCTTTCTAGAACATGGCTGAGAATGTCATTTTCTTAATAATCAAATAGATTATTAGAAATCAGAATAAAGTATACTTGACAATGAAAAATGGAGTACTTCCACTGAAATCAAGAGAAGAAAATGTCTACTCTACCATCACAGCCTTGAGAATTGTGCATGACGGCATTAGATAAGAAAAAGATGGAGCTGTAGGTCAGGAAGAGGGAGAGTGGTCTATTACTCATCTGAAAAGCCAAGGGAATCAACCCATGAAAACTGCTTAGTAAGGAACTCCAGATGCTCAGAAGCTAGTAACTTTCTAACTAGTCATAGTGCCCGGTGATAAACTCCAGCAACAACTAATGAAGCTGAAAACCATCCACATGTTTTCTTTTTTTCTTGAGGCTCTAAATACAGCACAGGTATTTATTTTATACTATGTATAATTATGTAACTTATCATTAAAAGGATAAATATTAACAGTATTCACTTCTACTTTAAACTTTAAAAGGAGCAATATTAAGATCCCACACTATATACTAAGCTTCTTTCCCATCTCTGACTGTAGCTCACTAGGTCAGGCTGGACATTCACCCTCGAAAGCGCTTCTTCAGGCGTGCAGAAAGCAGGACTAACAGACTCATCTGCTCTTCTCCCAGTGGTGTCAATCCAGCAATGCTGAATAAAGTGTGAAAAGGACCATATCTTCTGTCCTCCCTGCCAACCCCCAGCCTCTTCATCTGGACCTGAGGCCACACAGCTTTTCTCTATCAATCTAAGGAAGCCTCCAGATGACCTGCAGTAAGGCCAAGCCCCATGACAAATAGCACGCAACTGGAAATTTCTCCTGTCTTCCGTTGAGTCCACCTGTGGCAATCGTTATTTGCAAAGCCACTAACCACGTAAGTCAGAATTCCCTTGATGCAACTGACTAGTTCTATTTTGTTTTGTTTTGTTTTTCGAGACAGGGTTTCTCTGTATAGCCCTGGCTGTCCTGGAACTCGCTCTGTAGACCAGGCTGGCCTTGAACTCAGAAATCCACCTACCTCTGCCTCCCAAGTGCTGGGATTAAAGACCTGCGCCACCACCGCCCAGCAACTGACTAGTTCTTATGGCCAGGAATCTTGTGTGACAGTGGATCTGCCCAGCGTGAGATTCAGAGCCCAGTCTACACCGAAATCTATCATCAAAGTTCACACGGGACAAAACAAATTCAGCCATCTGTCCCACACTTGTAGCATCACGCTTGCCTATGAGAGCCAAAGTTCCAACTGTAGAAAATGAGAATCTTGCATCGATTTTTTCCAGTGTCTCTTGGCTTTGAATGTAGGCCACAACTTCCTTTACATCAGCAACATTAATACTTTGACACAGGGTAAGAGTCTGGGCGACACTGAGAGTGTACAGGAGATGTGGGTCCGTCCAATGCTACCATTCCCTCCCTAGCATCTGTGTAATAAACACCAGTACTTCTCGGTCCGTGCAATGAAGCTGTCCATGAAATCCACCACTGTCAGGACCTAAAAAAAGTCACTAATTCTCAAATACGCAAACATGCCGTATTTATGAGCATCTTTCCCTCCACCCCTTACCCCCTATCCCCAATCCCCCCCCCACTGGAAAAAAAAAATTAATGGGCATATTTTTCCAGTAACAATCTTATGCATTGTGCCCATGTCTGACCTCCAACAGCTTATAATTTTTCAATAACAAAAATTAGCAATGCACTTAAGGAGAATGTGCGCAGTCCCTGTGAAGTAATCACCGTAATTTCATGACAGAATTTTTGACATACATGAAGACAATGTTTATTTGTGTAGTAGACTTATATTAATTCTTAGGTATTCAGTTAAGGTTAAATAAAATAGTTATAGGTGCTAAAAAGCTGTGTAATTCAATATATTTTAATTTATGAAACTATTAGACTTTGTTCTGGTTATATTAATACATTGATTTAAATTGGATTAACATTAATATAGATAAACATAATGTTGATTATTATAAAATTATTATGTGCTCTATCTGGAATAACACACCAGCTGGGAAGTATAATTTTAAAAGATAATGTTCAACTTTGAGGTTTTTTCAGTTAATAAACATACCAATATACTTATTTAACATGTATCTTTCTGGTCAAGAAATGAATAAGGAAGTCACTGGAGCAGAACAGACTTTAGCGAGTCACTCCCATGTTGGACGATTCATCACATCACAGCCTCAATCACAAGAAAAATTTTGGGACAACGGCTGATTATTCCGAAAAATAAGATATACATGTTTTCCATCCAGGTAAAACTAAGATACATCGATGTTTTAAATGTAAGGCATAAAAACCAACGTTGGAAATGAATGTGTGTACTCAACAGGTGAGGAAAATGAATGTGTGTACTCAACAGGTGAGGAAATGCTAAATATGACTCAGAATTGGAAGGGTGTTTGTTCCACAGGTTGCCCTCACTCCCTCTCGCTTTGATCAGTCCTCATTCTTAAAATAAGTTAGCGCTGTCAGCATCAAAATATATCCCTGTGTCAGTCCAATCAGAAAACAAATCAAGCTTGGTGCTTGTGAAAAGGCTCTTGGTGACTACCAGGCCTTACCCAGAAGATGTCTGCCCACAAACTGGGTGCCCCACCTTTGCGACTGATCCTTTACATGTAGGATGACTGTTTCAAAGGGTCATGTATAATCCTCATTTTTCCTTGAAAAGCTTCCTCTCCACTCAACCTCTGAATACACAGGTCATACAGGAAGCCTCGTCACAGCCACATTGCAACAGACCACGCCGGTAAACTGAACTTGCCTTGGAGCGTGAGCCTTTGCTTTCATTTAGATCACAGTCCTAATCCATGGTACTTTTACGTTTCTGACCCACAGACTGAGAACCGTAGGCACATTTATCCTCAATTCTCTGGCAAAAAAACCAAACAAAATCATAAAACAAAAGACAAAAGAACCATATAAAGTTAAAAGATTTTCCCGCAGAAAATAGTTCAAGTTGATCATAATTTTTTTCTCTCTCTCTCATGGAATTATCCTGGATTTTAGACATCAGAAGAGTTGAGAGCACTTACAACTCAAATTTCATCCTGTCCAGTTTTTAAAAACATTAACTAGTAGAATATAAATAATGTGCTAGCATTGACAACAACCACTCGAAGCTTGCATTCTGGACGTGTCTCTCCCGGGGCAGCGTGCTGTGTCTTCTGGGCACTTTGCGGATGGATATGATGCATTTGAAGTGGGCTTTCTCTCTCTCCTGAAATACTTTGAGAGCCACCCCAATTTTTTTCCTTCACTGTTTAGACTGTCACTCACCAAGCCTTCGTTAACTACTAGCTTGTCACAACATCTGCCCATATATTTCCTCTGCTACACTAGGCGCACAAGCTCCTCCTTAGAAATTAGGTACAGGCAGTGAGTGTGGGTCTCTACTCTCTTCCACAGCCTGTGACTTCTGGCAGGCATGTGCCAGGACCTGCATCTCTGAAATGTGCTAAGATTATTTCCTGGAAAGAAACAGCTTCTTTGAAAAACAACACAGGCAAAGTTACTCTCTGCAACTGGATGGTAAAACCAAACGCCAACCAACAATACATTATTGTTGAATGCACGGGTCCTGCTGCAGGTGCATTTTAAATGGTTTTGCAGATGGAGCTGAGGACAACATAAATGAAATGTGTCTTTTTACTGTTCCCTTCAAAGCTTGAAGCACATGGATTTGACTTTGTTCATAGGCAACCCAGTTCTGCCTACTGATTTGCACTTACTGATCATCATTTCAGATGAGTATAAACACCTGCTCCTCTTGCAGGCTGGCCTCCATTTCATGGTGGGTTGGCTCAGGGCCTGACAGCCTTGCTTCCAGTGGGTATGCATTCAATAGCAACAGGCTTGAAGAGTTTTCTGGTCCACAGTCTGAAAATGAATGCTGCCTCTCTTCCTCGACTTTGGGGCGTTTTCATAGTTTTTCTCTAGAACCTAATTGCTGCTAGTGAACTATCAGCTCTGGTACAACTCCTAGAGATGTTTGCTGCAATCCTGGGAGGCCCCTGTTCCTGCCCCTACATGAATGACTAAGACATAGAGAAGTACACGGGCAGATCCAAAACACAGGGACATGTGTTGATTGAGTTCAGGCCCCAGAGGTGGGCTGGTGAAGCACTCAGAGTCCCAGAGACCAGGTACTTGCTATGACAAAGCCTAGTAGTACATGTGGGATATTGAGTAAAAAAGTAAACTATTAAATATTGCAGTTTTTACTTAAGTAATTTGTGTTAGGCAACAAGAGAGTAAGTTATCAAGGTAGCAACCGGAGTCCTAGCACTCATTTTCTTTCTTTCTTTTTTTTTTTTTATATATATTTTTATTAGATATTTTCTTTATTTACATGCCATATGATTTCTCTTTTCCCAGTTTCCCCTCAAAACAACAAAAACAAAACAAAACAAAAAACAACAAGAACAAACCTCTGTTGCCTCCCCCTTCCCCATGCCTGCCACCCCACCCTCTCCCACTTATTAGCCCTGGCATTCCCCTACACTGGGGCACAGAACCTTCACAGGGCCAAGGACCTCTCCTCCTGTTGATGATCAACTTTGCAATCCTCTACTATACACATGCTGCCAGAACAATCAGTCCCACCATGTATAGTCCTTGGTTGGTGGTTGAGTCCCTGGGAGCTCTGAGGGTACTAGTTAGTTCATATTGTTGTTC